>JAOQIF010000593.1:0-54668 GCA_026260285.1 Colletotrichum sansevieriae | reverse complement strand
ATTATTATTATTATTATTATTATTATTATTATTATTATTATTATCATTATGATTATTATTATTATTATAATACCCTTCATTTACTAACTCTTACTAATAATAATAGAATCTACTATCTCTTATGTCATAGAAGGGTATGGTGCAGAGTGAGAGAGTTAGTATAGATAGGTGCAAGGTTGAATATTCATTCTTCTCTAGCCCTCCTACCTACTACGTGAGGGTATATGAGAGCTAGAGGACTTATGTAGGGAGCTACTTAATACCCCCCTTCTATAGACTTCCCTAGGATAGCCTATTAACTAAGGGCTACCTAGTATTCCCTTTCTATAGACTTCCTTATAATAATCTAATAAGCCCTTTTCTTTATAATCTTATCCTAGCTTATTATATAATCCCGCCTCTCTAAACTAGTCTATCCTCAGACTAGGCTACTTAATAGTTATCTAGAGGGTACTAAGTACCTACTTATAAGCTTTCTTATAAGCTTTCCTAGTTTCTAGTTTCTATAGGGCTAGAATTTAGTATCCCTTATCCTAGCTATATAACTCTTCTTTAGATAGCTAGGTAGCTTAGAGGAGTAGTTAGCTAGTAATAGGGCACTTATCCTCTACTCTAGTAACTCTTATAGCTCTATACCTAGGTATAAAGGGACTTTATAGCTTATAGAAGCTTAGAGGAGTAGTTAGCTAGTAGTAGGATATCTATCCTTTACCCTAGCTACTCTTATAGCTCTCTATCTAAAAGGTGCTTAGAGGAGCTTAGATGAGTAGTTAGCTAGTAATAAGGTACCTATCCTCTACCCTAGCTACTCTTATAGCTCTCTATCTAAAAGGTTTAGGACTATCTAGTAGTTATCTAGATACTTATAGCTAAATCCCCTTATAAGGGTTATTCCTTCTTTCATAGGGTTATACTAAAATATATTATTATTTAGGCTTATTTTTATTACTTTAAATTTACCTTCTGAATTATTATATTTTCTGCTTATTAATATATTTCTAGTAGCTTTATAGGGGTAATAAAGATATTCTCCCTCTAGGGGTAAAAGAGGTTATTATTATAATATAGGGGGTTGCTAGTAGTTATCTAGTAGTTATTTAATACCTCCCTATATATAATGGGGTTAAATAAAGTTAAATAATATAATAATCTAGGGATGATCTTCCTTTTAGATATATAAAAAAGCTAATTTTAGTATTAAGTTAAAAAAGTATAAATTTTATTTAAAATTTCGCCTTATCAAAATCCTTCCTCTTACTTCTTCAGATTTATAATGCTAACGCTGCTACTAGCAACTTATTATTAGCCTCCTGCTCCCCTACTATTAACTTCATCTTAATTACTATATAAAGAATCTATTATTATATCTTCTGCTGCTACTAATGCTGCTCCCTTCCCTACTAATATACTAGATACCTCCTATATCCTTATATTAAGTAAGCTCTAGGTATGCTCCTGCTGCTGCTACCTCTTAGCATAAGTAAAGTAGGAGCTACCTAAGGATAATATCCCTGAATTAAGCTCCTCGCAAGCTTACCTATCTACTTTAAGAGTAATAGTAAGTACCTAGTCCTTAGCAAGTACTTATCTAGTGCTTAACTAGCTTTAGCTTTAGAATTTATTACTAATTTATATAATTTTAAATACTTCTACTAAATATAAGCATTATATTAAAATAGGTAATAAAAAAGCTTATATTAATATGAGTTTTGCTTATTATCTTTTAGTCCTTAGCTGCTAACTCTCTATAGTATACCTATTATATAATAAGTGCTATTAATAAGCTTAAGCAGCTAATAGATAAGGGCAGCTCTAAGCCTGATATTCAGGCGTAATATGCTGAGAATAAGGTAGGTTACCTAATACCTCTCTAGTTCTCCTCTAGTGCTTTATTACTAGTTTCTAATTATATTTAGGAGGAGATCCTTACTACTTAGCCTATAATTAAGAAAGCCCTCTAGGCTAAGAAGAATAATACTAATATTATACCTAAAAAGCATAAGGTAGAGGAGGCTAAGATCTCTATAGAGATAGAGGACTGCGAGGTAGCTGCCTTAGAGGAGGCTACTACTTACTAGTAGCACCTCTCTAAGGAGGCTAAGAAGTAAACTAAATTACTATATAAGTAATATAAGGAACTCTACTACTATTGCTCTAAAATAGAGTAGTTTATAAAAAGGTAGACTAAGGTATAGGAGTTATAAGCTATATATGCCTAGGAGTTGCTCAACTCTTATAATAAAGGTATAAATCTATATAAGCCCTGCTAGTGCCTTACTAGTACTTATCTAGTTAATATTTCTAATATATTTCAGAATTATAAGGTTATTACTACTAACTCTAGTAATAAGGATAATAGCTCTAAGGAGATAGGCGCTAGCGCCTAGTAGAGTTAAAACTTTTAGGAGCGCCCCTAGTAGGCTGCTAATAATCTCTAGGTAGTATTTAGCTACCTTTAGGCAATCTTTTAGTCTCTTTTTATATTATTAGTAGCCTTTAGGCATTTTTCTCATTTCTTTTCGCCTTATTAGGGGTCCTTTGGGCTAATGAATTGAGATATCTAGCTAGCGTGCCCTGTTTCTAACTAGCTACTAGTTACCCGTTGAAGTATATAGGATCGTGATATTTCTACCTGTAATTAGGCTTTATAGTCGTTTTATAAATCAATAGATATGTTATATCGCGGTTCCTATGAATTATCTAGTTTGCTATAGCCCTTCTATTTAATGAGGTACTAATGGTTTTATCTAAGGCCCCTATAGGTGATGATATAGTCTACTATATAGATATTATTTTTATTATTATTTAGGATTTCTCGTAGTAGGACGGCTAAGCTAAAAAAGGGCTCTAATTATATAGGTGTAAAAATATTATGAATTTAGTAGTTTTTATCTATCTATAGCTTATATACTCATCCCCTATTAATTACCTATTAGATCCTAAATAGGCTTAGATATTTATTAGAAAGTTTCTAGGAACGCTGCCTCTGCCTAATATTTCTAGTTAAAAGTAATATAAGGTCTCCTATAGCGAAAATAATAGGGGTCCTCCTCTAATTATAGAACTTACTATATATTTTATTATACTTATAAAGCAGGTTAGTAATAGCTAACCTCTAGGTATATAGACCCTGAACTCTATTATATGCTACTAGGACTACTAAGACCCTTCGCTAGGGTTTAATATTATTAGGTCTACGGGGAGAATATCCTATTAGTAGTTCAGCAGGTAGTATCTTAGTAGCCTTATAGTAGGAGTTATTATAAATAAATTAAGCTAGGTTAAGCTATATTACCTAATTATCCTAGTTAATATTATAAAAAGCTTATAAAAAGTGCTTAATATATTAATTTTAGCATTCTATTTAGCTATTAGTCTAGGGGTGAAAAGGTAGTACTAAGTTTCCTCTTAATAACTAGCAGGTAGTATACTTCAGACTAAAATTTACTAGTAAATAGCGATCCTTAGTTAGATATAATAGCTTCTAGGAGCCTAAATATGAGGAAGATATATTTAGTAAGTAGCGCAGCTAACCTATTAGCTATAAGTAACTCCCTAGTAGGGATATATAGGGAGTATTTTATAAATTAGTTATAAATAATAAGAATGCTATTATAAGGTTTATTTCCTATTATAAGTAATAGTAGTAGTTTAGTAATAAAGTTAATCTATATTCATTAAAAGGGCTAGGTAGGTATTAGTAGGGGCGTAAGTTTACTATATAGGAGGTGGTATCTTAGTTTTATATACTAACATATTATATATATCTTAATATATTCCTTTATATTATTCTTCCATAAGTTCTAGAACGACGACTTTCTAATCCTCTTTAGTATCTTAGTAACCCCCTAGTAACCTCTAGATAGTTTATTATAGAATGCTCTGAGGACTTCGTTCTAAAGTAGGTAGTTATTAGGGATATATAAGCCCTTATAGTATCTTATAGTGCTAGTATTATCTAGTAACAACCTTATCCCTTGTTATTCCTACTCCTTATTAGTATAAAAGGGGTCTTTCTATTAGGCTTCTTTAACTTAGTCCTAAAGCGAGATATAAGTTATTCTAGGGAGGTATTTAATAGTTAAGCATCCTATTATTGCCTAGTACTTACCCTCTAGATAATAGCCTAGTTAAAATATTATAGAAAGTCCTATAAGAGCAAGTCTCTAGCTTCCTTAATCTCTATATTCTTAGGGGTATAGTTAGGTTTTTATAAAAAGCTATTAGCTAGGTTATAGTAACTAGATTAGTACTTGATTTCAAAGTTAAATATAAATAGGTCCTATAGTAGCTATGCCTAATAGCTATTAAGCATCTTCTTATTAGCAAGGTATTAGTAACCTAGGTAGTTAGTAATAAATTAGATATAGTGCTAAGAATAATACAAGTAGTGCTACTACCTTACTGCTGCCTCCCTAATAGCTAGTAGCTCTACCTCTAGCATGCTATATCGTAGTTATATGCCCTTAAGCTTCTAAGATATAAATACTACTAGTCTCTATATATCCCCCTCTAGCTAGCTTAATATCACCTCTATTATAAAGTCTAATATATTAGTTTTAATACGAAGCAGGAGCGTGGGGTTAAAGTAATATAAAATAGGTACCTCTATAAATAAAGCGCAGAGCTAATAGAAGGTAACTAGTACCTTACTAGTTATTACTAGTTATCCCTTAGCTATATTAGCAAGTTAATTAGTAAGCAAGTTTTAGATTTTTAAATAATTCTGAATAAATCTTCTATAAAACCCTATAAATCCTAGTAATTACTAAATTTATTATATTATAATAAGTACTAGCTACTTAGTAATTACCTAGACCCTTTCCTATTCTATAGCAATCCTATCTACTAATACTATGAACCTAAGAAAGTCGATCTATTCCTTATAGAATTCGCACTTATCAGGGTTTATATAGAGGCTATTCGCTTCTAACTAGGTGAGTACCTGCCCTATTACCTCTATATAGGAGTCTATATTATTAGTAAATATTAAGATATTATCTAAATATATAATATGAATAATATTAACTAGGCCTATAAGTAACTCGTTTATAAAAGTCTAGAAGGTAGCAGGTATATTAATAAGCCTAAATAGGATAATATAGTATTTATAATAACTATATTATATATAGAATGCTTTTTCTACTTATCTCCCTCTTAGATCCTCACCTAGTAATAAGTATCCTTAAGGTTAAGCTTAGTAAAGTACTTTACTTAGGAGAGCTAATTAAGGATTTTATTAATTAAGAGGAGAGGGGTATAGTTCTTAGTAGTTACTTAGTTAAATCCCTAGTAGTCTATATATAACCTTAACTTATCTCCCTTCTTTAGGATAAATAAGATTAGCACCCCTACTAGACTTATTAATAGGCAAATCTACCCCTTTTATAGAGCTTTATAGATATAATCCCTTAACTCCTCTAACTCCTTCTTAGCTAGTTGGTAGATTAGTTTAAATAGGGGCTTAGTCCTAGGCTCTAGGTTAATAAAGTAGCTCCTAGTAGCTCTAAACTCTAGTATAATCCCTACTAGGTTAATATTAAATACCTTTTTAAAATCCTAATACTCTAGTAGGATATTCGTTTTAATATCTATAGTATCCTTAGGCTCTTTAGTATCCTCTAGGTAGGTAATAGTTAATATCTAGATAATATATAGTATACCTATAAGTACTACTCTTGCTTCGTTTTTAATATACTTAAGCTCTTTTCTAGTTATAATAGGGTGAATATTTTTCTTATATAGGGGAAAGGTCTAGCCTAACTCCCTCTAGTTAATATTAGGGCACTCCGCTATATACTAAGGGATCCCTAGGATAGTATTATAGCTATTACTATTACTAATCCTGAAGTTATATAAGACTATCCGCTAGATGCCCACGCTATTAGTTATTTAGGTGACTAACTTCTATATGCTATAGTTAGGTCCCTTAGATACCTATATTCCCCTTATAGGTTCTAACTTATTAGCCTCTAGTTAGGTATTAGTTATAACCCTCTAGTTTATAATATTCTCATTAGCTCTATAATTAATAAGCATAGTGCTAGTCTTCTAGCTACCTGCAACTTAGACCTATATTATTATTTCAAAGTAATATAGCTAGTTACTATCCTACTAAACCGCTTATATAGCTACTTAGTCCTCCTCTAGTCGTTCGCTAGGGCAGGGTATACCTTTATAGCGGGTATAGCTGCACTTCTTATAGTATAGGCACCTCAGTAAGAAATAGCCTTTTCTTTTATAATTATAATAGATAGTTTCCCTCCTAGTATCCTATAGTATATCGTTAGTATTATCCTAGTGGGCGCTAGTATCGCTATAGCCCCTCCTTATAGCCTCGGTCTATCCCTCTAGATTAGTAGTTTAGCCCTGTAATTATTATTCCTTATAGTTAGTCCCCTAGTCCCTTACTAGTAGCTTATATACTTATATACTAATTATACGTTTAGCGTTCCTAGTCCTTGTATCAAGGTTAAGCTATAATTTTAGTAATCTATTCGCTATAATATAGTATTAGAGCTTAGGGTTTAGTCTAGCTATTATATTAGCTACCTAGATCTGCTCTAGTTATTAGTAGGGGCTCTCTACCTTAATCCCTTTATAGTAATTAATAAAGCTCTAGTATAATTACTCTAGTTACTAGTAGGCCTATTTAAGCTGGGTTTATATACCAAGGACCCTAGACCCCTTATTAGCTATGCTATTAGTTAAGTAGTCTTCTATTATTACCTAAGTAATATTCTTTACCTTATTATTATATCTAATAAAAAGGTATAAGGTCTATTGCTTTACTACTAATCCTTTTAGGCACCTAGTAGGTATATAGCACTTTCTCAAGGTCTAAGGTAATCTTATTTATTCTAAATCGCATATTAAGATTAAATATAAATTAAATATAATTAGTCTAAGTACCCCCTTTATACCTAAGTATTAGGAGGTGCTTCCCCTAAAGTTATAACCAATGCTTCTTCGCCTCAGGGTTACTACTAATAACTATCTAGTAGGTAGTAGGGTTATTTATTAGGATTAATAGTTAGCTAGCTCTTAAAGCCTTAAGATATTGTTGTTTATACTTTAGTTAACTCTCCTTTCTTCCTCCTTAATAAGACGATCTAATTTAGCCTCTATTAATTAATTAAGTAGTTCTTTACTAATACCCTCTTTATTATTCCAATTAGTAGGTATCTTATCCTAAGTTTAGCTATTTAGTAGCTCCTATCTAATAGGGGATCCTGCCTCCCTAGTAGACCTATAAGTAGGCATCGTGCTATTATATATTATATTGCTCTAATAGTCTATACCCCTATTATTATAGGTAAGAGAGAAAAATATATTATAAAAAGGTATAATATAGAGTAAGAGAGTTAGTATAGATAGGTGCAAGGTTGAATATTTATTCTTCTCTAGCCCTCCTACTTATTATATAAGGGTCCGTGAGGGCTAGAGGACTTATCTACCTAGTGCCCCCCTTCTATAGACTTCCCTAGGATAGCCTGTTACCCGAGGGGCTACCTAGTATTCCCCTTCTATAGACTTCCCTAGGGCAGTCTGATAAGCCCTTTTCCCTATGATCTTATCCTGGCTCGTGATAACCTATAGGAACTAGAAACTAGGAAGGCTTATAGGTAGGCACTAGGTACCCTCTAGATAACTACTAAGTAGCCTAGTCTGAGGATAGACTAGTTTAGAGAAGGGGGATTATATCATAAGCTAGGATAAGATCATAGGGAAAAGGGCTTATTAGACTACCCTAGGGAAGTCTATAGAAAGGGAATACTAGGTAGTCCCTTAGGTAATAGGCTATACTAGGGAAGTCTATAGAAGGGGGGTACTAAGTAGCTCCCTAGATAAGTCCTTTAGCCCTTATATACCCTTATATAGTAGGTTAGAGGGCTAGAGAAGCATAAATGTTCTACCTTGCACCTATCTATACTAACTCTCTCACTCTGCACCATACCCTTTTATGACAAATAGCTAGAAGTGCTGAAGAGGATAAAGGAATAGCTGAAGCTTTAGCGCATGAGGAAAACCTAATTTTAAGTAAGAGATAGTATAGCTTTTATATAAATAGATAGTTAGTACACCTCCTCTATTAGATTGTTAGAACACTAGTAAATACTAGCAGGATGTTCTTGGTTATAAATGTTAAAAGTAATAAAGCGTGAGTCTGGTATAAATTCATTGAATAATATAGCTTAAATATATGATATAAAGAGAAGATGTATTGAACCTACAGGCATCCTGCAATGCGGTAGGTAGCTCTGCATTAGCAAAGAAGGGAGGCTTGAGTCTTGACCTTATCATTTTTGAGATATGTTTGATTAGAGTCACAGGGCTCCTTAAATAAAAGAAAGATATTAAAGAATATCATCTTACTGAGCCCGACTTTTAGTAGGGGTGTTATTGATCCAGGTAGCTGCCCTCTTTATCTTCATAGGCACTAAGATCAGAAGGATAGGTTGACCCTAGATCTTCCTTTTTATTTAGTTTTCATAGTAGGGGTCTAGAATAGTTAACTCTGAGGTTTCAAAGAGGAAACTCCAAAGAAATATGCGAAAGACATAATAGAACCTTTGAGTTGAAATAGAGCTGAACATGCCTAGTAGGATATATTAGCTCTTCTGTGACTATAGCTATAGCTAGGTTCAGAGCTGCTCACTCAGCCTAAGCCCGGGTCCACTGAGGTTAGCCTGCTCTGCAAGTGTTCCTCCCTAGTTGTTTGCTTCTCCTATCAAAGCTAGCGACTACACCGTCTCCTGAATGGGCTGCCTCCTAATAGCATTAAGGTTATATATATATCAGTTATATGCACAGGAATTGCATAGAGCTAACTAGCTTCCTCATCCTCATAGTACATATAGCTATAGCTGTTGAGAGATATTAACGAATCCTATCTTCTAAACTGCTGAAGCTCTAGGCTACCTATATCATATTTAATACAATTAATATATAGACGAAGAAAGGTTGATAAGGCGCAGCCCTTTTTATCGCGAGTGTTGATCAGATGCTATTGAGGTATCTCGATCTCTCTGGAAACCTTTGATAAAGATATTACACTTTGGCTAGCAAAGTGTGCTAATTCTAACGCCAAGAAACCCGAGGTATATATAGTATCGGCGAGTATACTGCATAGGATATAGGAATATGCTTCTGAGTATCCTAATCTCCCCTTTAAATATACATAGAGACTGTGTAAAGTGTTAGCAATCTCGCGCAAGCTCTTTTGTCTCTATCGCTCTATCTCTTCTATTGCTTGTGTGAGCCTTGTGCTAGTAATAGGTATATATTTTCGGAAAACTTACTAATCATAGCATCTGGGATTAGAAGACCGAGCGTCGGAAGAACTCCCTAATAGGTTAAAATAGCTATTTTTGTAGCCTTTGCGAACAATCTTCGATAATCGAAGACCTAGGCAACAAAGATCTTTAAACCCAGACTCCTAGAACAAGCTTTCAATACTTATTTGCTTAACTTATCCAACCAAAGCTTCGAAGCAAACTTTATAGTTTCGTGGCATTTGTAGTAGTTAATAAGAACTGCAACCTGGGCTCCTATATCAAGGCTTATAACCATTAGAACGTTATCTAGCTATCCATATATAACTTTCATCAAGATGAGAAAGGCATCCATATCCCAATCCTGTGCTATAATAGTCGGAAGACCGTTAGCTAGGGATATTTCTTTCCAAGAGCCTGCTATGAGCTTGAGGAAGTACTCAGAAGCTAGGCTTAGATGCCTAGAAGAGACTAGCAGCCGTAGTTCTTCAACATCTTCTAGCGGAAGGACGCCTGTAGCTATATATGCCTCTAGGTCATTGTGCAGCTATATTGCAACTTCGTTATCCTTAACTTATGTCTCAGTAGCGTTAATAGTTATAGGCGCTTCATCAGCCAAAACCTCAGCAGCTTCAGTCGTTATAAGCGCTATATCTATTGAGATCTCGTTAGTAGTATATTCCTCCATAGTTGCGGAAACGTATTAAGGGTTAAGCGTTCAGAAGTAATCTATCAAATGTCTGCATTCCTTAGTTCCTTGCATTGGGAAGATAGTTGCAAGCTCGTCCCACGGCGCAAATAGTTCGCTTCTAGTCTGGAGCACTATTATAACGTCGCCCTTGGGATCTATCTTATGTAATGCTATTATGCAGTTAAGAAGATCGATCCGGTTAAAATTGAGAGAAATTACTTATAGTAGTTGCATACTAAAAGTTCGGCTTTAGAACAGCATGTTAGACGGCTCTACAGCTCCATCTATGACCATGCACGTCGCAGTTAGGGCGAGGAGGCCTCATGTGCATAGACTATTATGCTATTTAAAATAACGAGATATATTGACGCGTTGATTGCTCTAATAGCTACTTTCTATTCGCTAAAAGTAAAGAAGAAACTAGAACCAGCTTATTACCTCAACTAACACTTTTGAAAATGGCGCCTGGAGACGCGCTAAGAGCCTGGGCATATATCTCGCTATAGTGGTGTGACCTAGGATGGGATATTTGTCACTATGTACCACATCCACACCCTGTAGTACTTACTAAGCATTGCAGAGGCTGTCAACCCTAACCAGAGGAGCGAGTCCAGCAGACGCGTCAGGCAGTTGGCTTGCTTTAGGATACCTTAAGCATCGTTAAATATAGCCAAAAGACCTGGTGAGTTGGTATTGTAATAACCGCGGTTAGGTCGCTCTAACTAATAGATAGCTAACTATTTAGACATAGCAACTGAATATAATCTAGCTTTAGCCTATGGATCGAAATCGGTTAAGCCCACGATGGAACGAGTATTGGGATTATTGCTGCCGTCAGCTCAGGTGATCTATCCCCAGTATATAGACATTGATAAGGTGCCTCAAGGTATTGCGTATGAAACTAAGGTAGATGAAGAGATGGGAATTATAGATATAGAGGGAAATACCATGATGCACGATTACTAGCCCCAGGATATTGCATATAAAACTAAGGAAGATGAAGAGATAGGAATTGTGGATGCAGAGGGAGATGCTATGATGCATAATTACTAGCCCCAGGGTATGGTATATAAGAGGGTGATAGATGAGGAAAAGGCGCTAGATGCAGATAGGGATACAGCGATGCCTGATTTTCAGCCCCTAGTAAAGGATGCAGATAACCTATCCTAAGGAACGGAGAGTAGTGTTATATAGGATATTAACTTAGGTAATGTGATTCATAATAACAATAATACCCGAGATCTAATCGTTATGCGTGGGGACCCTTTACTAGCGTCTGAAAATTGAGTCTGGGCGGATAGTCCTAATCCTAGTGTTAGTACTTGATGGGATGAGGGGTTAGTTAGTTGCAAGGTGATCGACAAGGATTTAGGAGCTAGCAGCCATAGACAAAAAGGCCCTAGAGGATGACTCTATGGACTTGATAAGAATATAAGCAGAGGAGACAAAGGGAGCACTAAGGCATAGGACAAATTGAGGCGCAGATGTAGTAGTTGGGACGAAGATTAATATAAAACTATCCCTCAATATCCCACCTAACCAGAAAGTGAGGCTCAGTGTTTAAAGAACGACTAGATAAGCCTGCAATTTAGGGAGAAAGGTATTACAAGGGAGTTGTTTAGTATAGAAAGAATAGAGTTATATAGATATTAATATCATGGCCTCGTGTTACTATTGTGTGTAATGAATATTATTGCTATATATGCGCTCAACTACTGAGGAGCAAAAAATCAAACTTGGGCATGGTGACGTACCAGACTTCCTACTAAATCTTCCCTTTCTAGTGAAAGTAAATAAGGAGATCGTAAGCAAGTAAGTCTAGTCCCTTAACAGCCGTCTTTACTTCATCATAACCTAGGATGCTGGGAATTTTCGCATAATCGTTCTAGTTATTCTCTAGTGACTCTAGGTTGCAGTCAGGTTCTTGAGGCTATTGATAGTTGAGATAGTAAAAGTATTGGACTATTATATTAATAATAGATAGTTTATCATTAGGAAGAGAGATAACGCTATCAGAAGATTCCTATATGCCTATATCAGCTCTAGCGACTTTGCTGAGAAAGTAGAATGAATACCTTGAGGGGATTACGACATACCTCTCATAATATAGTTAAAGGTTAGGGGGCGCGTTGCTAGGTCAGGTGATTTGATTTTTAAGCTATACTTAGCAAGCTAATCTGCTATCTTATTACTAGGTATATCCTTATAGCTAGGTATCTAGCGCACTAAGATATATCGCTTGGTTCTCTAGGACTATCTAATAGAAGTCTAGTATAGCCTCTTATAAGGACTTCAGAGGGGCACCTTCTAAATAGAAGACTATTATAATATTATCTAAATAAATCGTGATAGCTATAGTATCCTTAGTAAGTAAACTAATAGTAGGCCTACTTAAGCTCCTTCTATTTTAGTATTGAAGACCTCTGCTTATAGAAGCCTCTAGTAGCTAGTATAGATAAGCCTAGGGCCCTTATAAATAGCATAGCTAAAGCCTATTTATTCTAGCTAAAGTTATAACCTATCTATATAAACTATAAGATAGGTAGGGGGTAATAATTCCGCCTAAAGCAGGTATGCTTTAGCTGCCTTATCCTTAGTCTCTAGTTAGCGAGGTAGGTCCTGGAACCTATAGTCCCTTAGGCATAGCTATAGATAGGGGAAAGCTAGAATACCCTTCGCAGCGCTAGTAAGGTTCGTGGGGCGAATAGTATTACCCTAGTTCTGCTAAAGTTTATGCCTCTTAATCCTTATAATTAGTAGATACTTCTTATCTAGCTATCCTAACTATAGGGCGTAGCAATCCCTAATAGATATAAGGATATACTTAACTAGTAGTATGCTTAATTCTCTCTATATAATACTAGCTAGTATTATTCTCTATACTAGGAGATAGCTGCAAATAGCAATATTAACTACAACCTATAAAGCCTTAATAAGTCTATGCAGTCCATGGGAAACCAGCTTAGAACTCCTGCCTTAGCTAGTATTTTCTCACTTCTTACCTAGACTCTTAAGGCCTAGATACTATATTTCTAAGCTAAATAGCGCTTTTAGTATTATAATAGTATATACTACTTTCCGTATAGCAGCTAGTAGTACCCTAGAGTAGACCTTAGTAAGGCCTTATATATACCTAGCGACCTTTTGCACCTTAGCTACCTTCCCTTGGATATACTTAGCAAAAGTAAGCTTTAGGTTGAGGGTTATCCTAAGCTAGACTATAGTCTTAGATAGCTATACTTCCCTATCTCTATAGCAGATACTAGGCAGTAGCTTATCCTCAGGTCTTAGCTTAATTTAGTTAGTAAAATAGATAAGTTCTATTTTCCCTAGATCTAGCGTATATAGTTTTCTTTTCCCTAGGTAATAATATTATTAAGGATCTTCTAGGCTTTTACTATAGACTCTATGAGATTATCTCTAAAGTAGAGGATCCTATTATTATTAGTATAGCTAAATCTTATCCCTTTATCCCTAATCTAGTATATTAGCTTGATATAGAGCAGATATAGCACTAGGGAAGCTAGCAAGCCCTATAGCAGCCTATAAAACAGCTTCTCTATTAGCATAATATAGCCCTCGTGGCGCACTGCTGCTATCTGTCACGAGCCAGGATGAGATCGCAGGGAAAAGGGCTTATCGGACTACTATAGGGAAGTCCATAGAAGGGGAACACCAGGTAGCCCTCGGTTAATAGGCTATCCTAGGTAAGTCTATAGAAGGGGGGCACTAGGTAGCTCCCTAGATAAGTCCTCTAGCCCTTATATACCCTCATATAGTAGGTTAGAGGGCTAGAGAAGAATAAATATTCCGCTTTATACCTATCTATACTAACTCTTTTACTCTATATTATACCCTTTTATAACACGTTCTTCTCTCTTACTTATATTAATAGTGGTATAGACCGTTAGAGCAGTATAATATATAATAATAATACCTACCCGCAGGTCTACTAGGGAAGCAGGATCCCCCGCTAGATAGGAGCTACTAAATAGCTAAACTCAGGATAAGATACCTAGTAATTAGAATAGTAGAGAGGTACTAGTAAAGAACTAGTTAATTAATTAATAGAGGCTAAATTAAATTATCTTATTAAAGAGGAAGAAAAGAAGAGTCAACTAAAATATAAATAAGAATATCTTAAGGCTTTAAAAGCTAGCTAACTATTAATCCTAATAGATAACCCTACTACCTACTAGGTAGTTATTAGTAACAACCCTAAGGCGAAGACGCACTAGTTAGAACTTTAGGGGAAGCATATCCTAATACTCAGGTATAAAAGGGGCACCTAGACTAACTATAATAAATTTATATTAAATCTTAGTATATAATTTGAAATAAATAAGATCACCTTATACTAGAGCTTTATTAATTACTATAAAGGGATTGAGGCGGGGAGCCCCTACTAATACCTAGAGTAGATCTAGGTAGCTAATGAAGTAGCTAGGCTAGACCCTAAGCTCTAATACTATATTGTAGCAAACGGATTACTAAAATCGCAGCTTAAACTTAATATAAGGGCTAGGAACGCTAAACTTATAATTAATATATAAGCATATAAGCTACTAGTAAGGGACTAGAGGACGAACTATAAGGAATAATAACTAGAGGGCTAAACTACTAATCTAGAGGGATAGACCGAGGCTATAAGGAGGGATTATAGCTATACTAATACCTACTAAGAGCATACTAAGGACTTATTATAAGATACTAAGAGGGAGACTATCTATTATAATTATAAAAGGAAAGACTATATCTCACTAAGGTGCCTATACTATAAGAAGTATAGCTATACCTGCTATAAAGGTAAACCCTACCCTAGTAAATAAGTAGAGGAGGACTAGGTAGCTATATAAGCGGTTTAGTAGGATAGTAACTAGCTACGTCGCTTTGAAATAATAATATAGGTCTAGGTTATAAGTAGCTAGAAGACTAGTACTATGCTTATTAACTATAGAGCTAATAAGAATATTATAGACTAGAAGGTTATAACTAATACCTAACCAGAGGCTAACGAGTTAGAACCTATAAGGGGAATATAGGCATCTAAGGGACCTAACTATAGCATATAGAAGTTAGTTACCTAAATAACTAATAGTATAGGTATCTAGCGGATATTTTTTATAACTTTAGGATTAGTAATAGTAATAGCTATAATACTATCCTAGGGATCCCTTAGTATATAGCGGAGTGCTCTAATATTAATGTAAAGGTATCGAGGGGCTAAGAGCCACGGTTAGGTCAAACTAATAGCAGAAGCACCTAAAAGATAGGATCCGTATTATTACGCTACTTTTGCTTACTTTCTCTAAGATCCTTTATTTCTAGCCTTTAGCGAGTATTTACTAAGTCTTTGCTATAAGGGTTCTATGCCCTAGACCTATAGGCCTCTCTATCCCTTTAGCTTATAGTAGCTGAAGTATCTCTAGTTTCTCTAGTCTAGGTATCTAGTCCCTTATAATTATCCCCCTTCTAATTATAGTAGTCCCTATTATAAGATCGGGTATTATAGGTCAGCCCTCTATTATTATCCTTCTTAGCTATCCGGGGTAGGCCCCGGTCCTTTACTTATTACTACTATTATCTAGCGTAGTATCTATTCGCTAAATATTCGCTAAAAGATAGTAGAGCCCTTAGAGTTATAGATATAATAGCTAGGCTTATAGTCCTATTCCTTATAGTTCCTCTCCTTTTAGGCCCTTTTATACTCTCTATCTAGGCTATTCTAAAGGGATCCTATTATTTCCTTTCGAATAAGGGCGGTTCTCCTTATAGTAACTTCGTTTTTATTCTCCTATTATTCGCCCTTTATTTAGCAAGCACTTTCTTATACTATACCCTTATAATAACTTCGTTTTTTATTCTATTATTTCCTTTCGAAAGAGGGTAGTTATCCTAATAGTAGCTTCGTTTTAGTTCTCCCGCTATTCGCCCTTTATCTAGCGAGCACCTTCTTATATTATACCCTTATAATAACTTCGTTTTTTATCCTATTATTTCCTTTCGAAAGAAGGTAGTTATCCTAATAATAGCTTCGTTTTAGTTCTCCCGCTATTTGCTCTTTATCTAGCGAGCACCTTCTTATACTATACCCTTATAATAACTTCGTTTTTTATCCTATTATCCCCCTTCTAAATAGGTATATCACGAGGCTATTAAGTAGGTTAGATAGCGACTATTATTACTAATTCACTATATCTATCTCCTAGTAGGTAGTACCTGCTATAGTAAGTAACTGCTATTCTTTGCTATCCGAAGTTATATCTGCTTTTGCAATAGTTTAGCGAGGTCTCTTTAGCTATCTATAAAATAATAGCTTTTTCTCGCCCTAGGGTTAGTTCTTTTCCCTCCTTATTATACTATATTATTTAATAACTACTTTTATATTATCTAAGCCCTTTATTAAGACTTTATAAACCCTCTCTATCTTTCAATACTTCCTTAAATATTATAAGCGCTAAGAGCCTTATTAGCCGACTCCTTGCTAAGTATAGCTTTACTAAGGCTGAACTTAGTAGTAGTAACTATTAGCGTGATCAAGCGGGTAGTAGCAAACCCTGCGTTAGTTACGCGCTATAGCTCCCTAAGAATGCCTAGGTCGTCTATACCTATTGCTGCGATAGTAATTATATATACGAGTTATACCGGGTTCGTAATATTAAGTGCTATAGGGTAAGTTTAGCAACCGTTTAATAGAGGTATAAGCTAACTTTTCCTATTTCTAGATTCCTACTTATCTCATTAGTACTACTCGTTTCTATTAGAACTAGGTTAAGCGTTATATCTATATGATCGCTACTAGCTAGTATTAATAGCGCGAGATCTTCTATATCTTCGTAGCTATAGAGCAGGAGCAGGAGCTTCTCTAATACTTCTATAACTAGTTAGTAAACCCTGCTAGTCTTAAGCCTAGTTCTAAGAACTATAAGAACTAGCTCCTTGCTATAGGTATCGAGGAGAATATAGCTTTATATACCTAGGTATATCTATAGGTTTTACTCGAGGTAGGTTTCACCTTATAGTTAGTCTCACCCTTTTATTAGTCTAATATATATTTATAGGCAGCTCGCTAGGCTAAGGATAAGGTCTTAGTTAAGGAGATTATAATATAGCTTAATAATACTCTCCCTACTTACTTATATAATAAGACCTATATCTTCTAGTAGGCTACCTTTCTTAATAAGCTTACTAATATCCTAATAACGCAGCTTTTAAAGAGCAATACCTATATATCTACGCTTCCTTTATAGGAGCCTTCAAAGGTCTAAGGTTCCTATATACTTTATAATACTTATTACTAAGCTCTTATTGCTATCTTCGAAGTTATTAGTAGTAATCCTATGCCTTAACTAAATTCTTAGAAAAAGGTTAGTAACGCCTTAGTAATAGCTTAGTAATACTAGGTTTATAATAGCAAGGAGGATAAGTCCTTAGCTATAGAGGATAGCGACTCTAATAAAGCTATAGAGAGCGATAGTTAGAGTAGTAATAGCAGTACTACTAGCGAGAGCTCTGAGGAGGAGAGCGAGGATAATAATAATAATAACGAGGGTAATAATAATAATAATAAGTAGTAGTGCTAGCGGAAGTTTAGCGAGAGTATAATGGACTTCTATAGTGATATAAGGTTAGATACCTATAGGGTTAGCGTTATTTTTATAGGGAGGGGTCTTCTCTTTAGCATTTTAGCTATCTTATAGTTAATTAACTTTTCTTATTAATCTATACTACTCGTTATCCTACTTATAATACGACTTATGCTATTATTTCTTGAATCTAGCGAGGATTCGCAAAGCATTCGCTAAGTATTCTTCAGGCTCCTAGGTATTATATTCTACTAGCTAGCCTTTCTACTTAACTAAATATAAGAGGCTTATTAGCGCTTCCCTCTATAATATAATATCCTTAACTTCCTATTCCTCAGGGTCTTCTTCAAGGTCTAGGAGCTACCCCTTAGCAAGCTTTTAGTTATATTATAGCTTAAGTAGAGTAATAGAGAAGATATTATACGCTCTACTATACTCCTCCAGGAGTTGCACTCTATAGGTATTAGGGCTTATAACTTCTATAACTAGCATAGGAATAAATCTTAGGGTAAGCTTTTACTAACTCTTTGCGAAATAGAAGTTCTTTATTAAGAGTCTTATAATATCTCTAATATAGTATAATTATACTTTTCTTCTAGTATTCGCATTCTTAGCTTATACCTTAGTTATATATCGCTAGGTCTTAGCTATTCTTTAGCGAACCTCTATTAGCTTCTTAAGCCTTTTATTAACCCTTTAAGTCCTAATCTCCACGTTTAGCAAGTAGTAGTTAACTATTTGAGGGTAGTATCCTATAAGGGCCTCAAATAGGGATATGCTAATAGTAGCATATTTACTATTATTATATGAAAATTCGGCTTTAATTAGTTATATTACTTATTAGTTATATAAGCTTTCGCTAAACTTTATAAGATATATAGTTAGGGTCTAGTATATTCTTTCAGTCTGACTATCCGTCTATGGATACTATGCGGTAGAGATGCGCCCTTCTATATCTCAGGCCTTGGTCTAGTCTCGCTAGAACTAGCTAGTGATTAGTTTATCTCAGTTGCTAATAATAACCTCTAGCGTGCTATATTAGCACTCGATCTCTTAATATAGGATCCTCGCTAAGCCTGTAGCATCTAGTTGCTTAGTTATTACTAAGAACCGTACTACTTTAGTTATCTAATATATAATTACTAGGATTATATTATAAGTAACTCTATTATCTTAGCAACTTTCTAGCAAGCTAGTTAAGAAGTCTAAAGAAATCTATTAGAATAGGTATACTAGTAGTTCTAGTATTTATAGTAGCCCGTATAGCTTATGCCGTGGTATGCATACCCCTTAGTAGCGCGGGTACTTAGTAATATATTACTATATATCCTCTATTAAATATAGCTAATAAAACTTTTATAAGATTAGCTTAGTTATCTTATTTGCTTCTATATACCCTAATCTAGGCGTATTATAGTAGTTTTTCAGGATTTCATAGCAGAGGGATCCTTCTTTTAGGATAATAAGTCTTCTTCTGAACTAAAGGATATTATTCTTATTAACTCGGTATCCTTAGTATTCCCTAGCATCCTAGCGAACCTTAGCTATAATATCTCTATAGAAGGGGTCTTTAGCTTATAATCCTCTAACTATCTATTTGAGATTTACGCCTAGTTATAGCATATAAGCTGTTTTATCTTAAATAAGCTCCCTTATTATAGTATATAGGATATACTATTCTAGTATAATAACCCTAGCTCCCCCTAAGTCCTCTAGCCTATTGCTATTCTCTCGTGGAGCAGTTAGCGTAGCACCTGCATATGCTTTCGTATAGGTAATAGCGCTAATATATATACTTATATGCAGTAGTTTATTAGTACTTATCATAGGGTAGTACTAACTTAAGGGTGAGGATCCCTTAACCTTAGAGCTAGCCCTCTAGTAAGGTTCTTATATGCTTCGCTAGATAGCTTAGGTATAAGTTCTTATAACTGCTATAGTTCCTTTAAGCTTAGTAATATGCTAGCGAATATTTACTAAAAGCTAGCTAATAAGCCTAAGTTTCTTTCCGAGGGTAGGAAGTATATTATCCACCTTAGCATCTTCTACTATATAGTTAGAGCGTTGCAATAGTCTATCTACTAGATTAATAACCCCCGATTTATACTAGATTTCAAAGTTAAATGCTAATAGGTAGTAGACTTATTACGCGAGTCTTCTATAAATATCCTGCATAGGTATAGCGAGTACTCCTTTTAGCGCTATATAGTCTATAAGTACTACGAATTTCTTAGGGAGTCCTTATAGGTACTACGCCTAGTAATCTAAACTTTCTATAATAGCAAGGAGTTCCTATTACCCTATAGCCTAATATCTCTCTATATCTAAGAGCTTCCTTAACTAGAAGGCTACCAGGGGCAAACTATGCTATGCTTCTATAAAAGCATGCTAGATGCTACCTAAGTAGATATATTAGTCTTAACCCTAGTTTCTAACGTTAGGTTATAGTATCTTAGTATTAGGGCTTTAGCGAATACTCTCTGAAGTATTTCAAATATGATCTATATCTCCCCTATCTAGGCGAAGGCTCCTGACTTCATGCTATTCTAGCTTCCCTTGAGCATACTAGTTATAAGGACTGCGATATAAGAATATCTTATAATAAACTTATAGTAAAAGTTATAGAAACTAAGAAATACTTAGATATCTCTAAAAGACTTTAATACTAGCTATTTAGCAACTGCTCGGACTCTATCTAGGTCTATCCTAATACTATCTTAGGTGATATAGAACCCTAGAAAATCTACTTCTATCTAGTAGAAGTTACACTTCTTTAGTTTTATAAATAGCTTAGTAGCCCTTAGGCGGTATAGGATAGTATAGAGGTCCTTAGTATGCTATTCCCTTATATCTAAGTAGATTAGAATATTATCTAGGTATATAATATAGCAAGTATCTAGAAGGTTAGCGAGTATTTAGTAAATATATACCTAAAAAGTTGCTAGGGCATTCGTAAGCCTAAATAGCATTATAGTATACTCGAAGTACCTATATCGCGTTCTAAATGCTATTTTCTACCTATCTGCCTTATTAATTGCAATTTAGTAATATACCTCGCTTAAGTTAATCTTCAAAATAAGCTTCGCTCTAGCGAGCCTATCTAGAAGCTTGCTAATTAATAGTAGAGGATAATAGTTCTTTATTATAATTTTATTTAATCCCCTATAGTCTATATATAGTTATAGGCTTCTATCCTTCTTAGGTATAAATAATACTAGTACTCCTATAGAGCTAGTTAAGTAGCATATATAGCCTGCCACCTCTATATCCTAGATATACTTAGCAAGCATTTATAACTACTCTGCTAATATAGGGTATATCGGTCTATATAGGGGTTCCTTGCTAAGTTTTAGTTTAATATAGTGCACTACTCCCTTTAGCCTCGGAACTTTCTTCGCATTCTCCTTATTAAAAATATTAATAAAGTCTTAAAGTTCCCTAGGAATCTTCTTCTCCTGCTTATTATCTAGCGAGTCTTTGCTTAAAGCCTCTATATCCTTTTTATTAGGGCTTATAGCGCTTATTAGGTATATAATATAGGCTTATTAGCTATTCTCTATAATCTCTTAGATAATTACTTCTAGCTTAGCGAGCGAGAGGGGTTTATATAACTAGGTATATATGTAGGAATCTATATAAATACCTTCCTATCCTATTAAGTTATTAGATAGAAGGATATCTCCTGCTCCTTCGGGGCGAGGGCTTATAATAAAAGCCTAGTAAATCTTCTATAGGTAACTCTAACTATCTATAAGGAAGAATATAAGCTAGTAGACCTTACCTATAGGCGTAGGCCTTCCCTAGAAATCTACTAATTTAGGGGTTATAATACTAGTAGCCTCCTTTAGTTAGAGCCTCTCAACGAGGTCTTCTTATATAATATCTACTACTACGCAGGTATTTATATTAACCTCTAGTTTAACTTCGCTAGACGCTCGGAGTACTAATACCTATCCCTTGATAGTCTATCCTACTAGAACCGAGGTGATTTCTAGTATAGTGCCCCTCGGGGTTATATCTATACCTACTCGTTTCCTAAGTCTTTAGCATTAGTTATACTAAGTATTATAATTATACTTATCCCGCCCTGCCTTAGGTTTAGGTTCTAATTACTACCCGTTAGCTGCGCACGGGGTTCGGTATAGTTAGGAGAGATATAGCTATACTTCTTATAGTTATAATATTAGGGTCCCCGGGAGTTAGTAGATATACTACTAGCGCTAGGCATTATATAAGCATCCGCTAAGTAGTTATTCTGGGATGGGGTCTCTAGGTAGCAATTCCTTAAGTCTATTAACCTAGGGGGTTGCAAGCTGCTCTTATAAGGGTGGTCTAGAGAGCCCGAGTATAGTTACTTATGCAATTCGGAATAGCTAGCGGATATTCCCCTGCATCTCCCTTCCGTGATTTCCTATAATCTCTATATATATAGGGCGATAGTATATATATTAGTATAGTTAATATCCTGCTTAAAGAGTTTATCCTTTAGGGTCCTAATAAGGCCCTAAAAGAAGGCGTGCGCCTTTATATTACTAGTACTCAGCTCGCTAAGTACTTAGTTAATAGACTCCTCTTAAGCCTAATATATAATTAGTTTCTTATTATCCTTCTAGTAGCACTATCTTAGAGCATTATAATAGTTCTATTCTTAGAGCTTAGGTATAATATGCTACCCTTTTATAAAAATTCTAAAGTCTTCCTATTTAGGGTCTATCTAATTCCCTAACTTATCTACGAGCATTTGCTAATAATTCCGCTATTCTATTTATAGGGTATACTCTATTATACTTAAAGCCTATTAGATATACTAGCTATTAGAGCAGCTAGGGCGGTACTTATAAGCCTCTTTAATTATAACGAGCTAATCTTCCCTTATTATACTAGTAGATTTGCTAATAAGGCGCGCTATATTATAATTCGGGGTTTTTTTATAAACCTTAGGCGATCGCTTAGCGGGAGCTCGGTTGCTTAACGTAGTAGCAATTAGCTCCTATTAGTTAGTTATTATAGTTATAATCTATTATATTAGTACTTAGCTAGTTGCTTTATCTAGCCCTCTAGCTTAGGATAGCCCGTTAGCTATAGCTATAGATATCTAGCCTGTTAGCCCGTCTAGTTTATAAGAAGGGGTCTTATATATCCTATTCTCCTATATATACTCGGTATCTATATAGCGAGCATTTAGTATAAGTAGCTTATTCTCTTTGGGGCCCCTAGCCTCGCTTAAAGCATAGCTTCTTACCTCTCCTCGTTAGCTTATATTATCCTCTAATCGCTTGCTAGGGTTAGCTTCCTTATAAAGGTTTATACGGGTTATTTCGCTCTGCTCTTAGTGAATATTAAGCGTAGGTTCTTTAGCCTGATTAGTAGGCGTTGCTCGGGTATATAGTGCTATTATTATTACTAACCTTCTTAAAGCAGGGTAGAAGCAAAAGAATTATAAAGGTATTGAGGGGCTAAGAGCTATAGTTAGGTTAAACTAATAATAGAAGTATCTAAAAGATAGGATCTATATTATTATATTACTTTTGCTTGCTTCTTCTAAGATCCTTTATTTCTAGCCTTTAATAAGTATTTGCTAAGTCTTCGCTATAAAGGTTCTATGCCCTAGACCTACAGGCCTCTCTATCCCTTCGGCCTATAGTAGCCGAAGCGTCTCTGGTTTCTCCGGTCTGGGTATCCAGTCCCTTATAATTAATTAGAGGGAGTTAGGCTAGACCTTTCCCCTATGCGAGAAAAGTATTCGCTATATTATAACTAGAAAAGAGCTTAAGTAAGAGTAGTATATATAGGCATACCATAGGTTAATAGGATAATATCTACTACCTACCTAGAGGATACTAAGGAGCCTAACGATACTAGGGATACTAAAACAAATATTCTACTAGAGTACTAAGATTTTAAAAAGGTATTTAATATTAACCTAGCAGGGATTATACTAGAATTTAGAGCTACTAGGAGCTACCCTATTAACCTAGAGCCTAGGACTAAGCCACTATTTAGACTAATCTACCTACTAGCTAAGAAGGAATTAGAGGAATTAAGGGATTATATCTATAAGGCTCTATAAAAGGGATAGATTCGCCTATTAATAAGTCTAGTAGGGGTGCTAATCTTATTTATCCTAAAGAAGGGAGATAAGTTAAGGTTATATATAGACTACTAGGGATTTAATTAAGTAACTACTAAGAACTATACCCCTCTCCCCTTAATTAATAAAATCCTTAATTAGCTTTCCTAAGTAAAATACTTTACTAAGCTTAACCTTAAAGATGCTTATTACTAGGTGAGGATCTAAGAGGGAGATAAGTAGAAGATAGCATTCTATATATAACATAGTTACTATAAATACTATATTATACTATTTAGGCTTATTAATATACCTGCTACCTTCTAGACTTTTATAAACGAGTTACTTATAGGCCTAGTTAATATTATTTATATTATATATTTTGATAATATCTTAATATTTACTAATAATATAGACTCCTATATAGAGGTAATAGGGCAGGTACTCACCTAGTTAGAAGCGAATAGCCTCTATATAAACCCTGATAAGTGCGAATTCTATAAGGAATAGATCGACTTTCTTAGGTTCATAGTATTAGTAGATAGGATTGCTATGGAATAGGAAAGGGTCTAGGTAATTACTAAGTAGCTAGTACCTATTATAATATAATAAATTCAGTAATTCCTAGGATTTATAGGGCTCTATAGGAGATTTATTAAGAATTATTTAAAAATCTAAAACCTGCTTACTAATTAACTTACTAATATAGCTAAGGGATAACTAATAATATATAGTAAGGCACTAGTTGCTTTCTATTAGCTCCGCGCTTTATTTATAGAGGTACCTATTTTATATTACTTCAACCCCACGCTCCTAATTAATATTAAAACTAATATATTAGACTTTGTAATAGGGGCGATATTAAGCTAGCTAGAGGGGGATATATAGAGACTAGTAGTATTCATATCTCAGAAGCTTAAGGGCGCGCAACTATGGTATAGTATACTAGAAGCAGAGCTACTAGCTATTAGGGATATAGCAGTGAGGTAGCAGTATTACTTACTTTATTCTTAGTACTATATCTAATTTATTACTAACTACCTAGGTTACTAATACCTTGCTAATAAGAAGACGCTTAGTAGTTATTAGGCGTAGCTACTATAAGACCTATCTATATTTAACTTTGAAATCGAATACTAGCCTAGTTACTATAACCTAGTTAATAGCCTCTTATAAAGGCCTAACTATACCCCTAAGAATATAGAGATTAAGGAAGCTAGAGACTTGCTCTTATAGGACTTTCTATAATGTTTTAACTAGGCTATTATCTAGAGGATAAGTACTAGGCGATAATAGGGTGCTTAACTATTAAATACCTCCCTAGAATAACTTATACCCTCGCTTTATAACTAAGTTAAAGAAGCCTGGTAGAAAGATCCCTTTTATATTAATAAGGAGTAGGAATAACGAGGGATATAGTAGTTACTAGTAATACTAGTACCCTAAGATAATATAAAAGCTTATATATCCCTAATAACTACTTACTTCAGAACGAAGTCCTCAGAGCATTCTATAATAAACTATCTAGAGGTTACTAGGCGGTTACTAAGATACTAAAGAGGATTAGAAAGTTATTTTTCTAGAACTTATAGAAGAGCGATATAAAGGAATATATTAAGATATATATAATATGTTAGTATATAAAACCGAAATACTACCTCCTATATAGCGAACTTGCACCCCTATCAGTACCTACCTAGCCCTTTTAATAAATATTAATTAACTTTATTACTAAACTACTGCTATTGCTTATAATAGGAAATAAACCTTATAATAGCATTCTTATCGTTATTAACTAATTTATGAAATACTCCCTATATATCCCTACTAGGGAGTTACTTATAGCTAATAGGTTAGCTGCGCTACTTACTAAATATATCTTCCTCATACCTAGGCTCCTAGAAGCTATTATATCTAACTGAGGATTGCTATTTACTAGCAATTTCTAGTCTAAAGTATACTACTTGCTAGTTATTAAGAGGAAACTTAGTACTACCTTTTATCCCTAGACTAATAGCTAAATAGAATGCTAAAATCAAAGTACTAAGCACTTTTTGCAAGCTTTTTATAATATTAACTAGGATAATTAGGCAATAGAGCTTAACCTAGCTTAATTTATTTATAATAACTCCTATTATAAGGCTACTAAGATACTACCTACTAAACTACCAATAGGATATTCTCCCTATAGACCTAACGATATTAAACCCTAGCAAAGGGTCTTAGTAGTCCTAGCAGCATATAACAGAGTTCAGGGTCTATATACCTAGAGGTTAGCTATTACTAACTTGCTTTATAAGTATAATAAAATATATAGCAAGTTCTATAATTAGAGGAGGACCCCTATTATTTTTACTATAGGAGACCTTATATTACTTTCAATTAAAAACATTAGGCAGAGGCAGCCTTCCTAGAAACTTTCTAATAAATATCTAGGCCTATTTAGGATCTAACGAGTGATTAATAGGGGATAAGTATATAAGCTATAGATAGATAAAAACTACTAAATTCATAATATTTTTACACCTGTATAATTAGAGCCCTTTTTTAGCTTAGCCGTCCTACTACGAGAAATCCTAATTAATAATAATAATAATATCTATATAGTAGACTATATCATCACCTATAGGGGCCTTAGATAAAACTGTTAGTACCTTATTAAATAGAAGGGCTATAGCGAACTAGATAATTCATAGGAACCGCAACGTAATATATCTATTGATTTATAAAATAACTACGAAGCCTAATTGCAGGTAGAAATATTACAATCCCTATATAATTCAATAGGTGACTAGTAGGTAGTTAGAAATAGGGCACGCTACCTAGGTCTCTTAATTTATTAGCCTCAAGGCCCCCTAAGGAGGCGAAAAGAAATAAGAAAAATGCCTATTAATAATATAGAAAGGGACTAAAAAAATACCCCAAGGCAACTAAATACTACCTAGAGATTATTAGCAGCTTACTAGGGGCGCTCCTGAAAATTTAAACTCCCTAAGTACTAGCGCCTATCTCCTTAGAGCTATTATCCTTGCTACTAGAGTTAGTAATAATAACCTCATAGTTCTAAAATATATTAGAAATATTAACTTGATAAGTACTAATATAGTATTAGTAGGGCTTATATAGACTTATAACTTTATTATATGAGTTGAGCAACTCCTAGGCGCGCGCAGCTTATAACTCCTATGCCTCTACCTATCTCTTAGTAAACTACTCTATCTCTAAGTAGTAGTAGTAGAGCTCCTTATATTACTTATATAATAACTTAGTCTACTTCTCTACCTCCTTAGAGAGGTACTACTAGTAGGTAGTAGCCTCTTTTAAGGTAGCTACCTAGTAGTCCTCTATTTATAGAGATCTTAGCCTCCTTTACCTTATGCTTCTTAGGTATAATATTAGTATTATTTTTCTTAGCTTAGAAGGCTTTCTTAATTATAAGCTAGGTAGTGAGGATCTCCTCCTAAATGTAAGGAACAATGGCGGGTGCAGGATGCAGAGCTACGCTGTCGGCAAAACGTTAGCAAGTCAGGGTTGGATAAATACACCTTGGAGAAAACTCTATAAGTTATAGACTTAGAAGGTTAAGTAATAGTTTAATATAATAATAGAAACCTATATTTTAATATTCTAGCCTTTCGTAGTTTAGGCCTTTAGCTATACTCTTCATAATTCTATTACTTCTACCTCGATTTAAGAAACTAGCGCTAGTTAGAATATCTAAAGCAAACTAGTAATAATATACTAATAATTTAGTAATGGAGTTTAATTATAGTAAACTCTAGGCTAGGTATATAGAATATAACTAATAGGGTTTTAGCTAATAAGATATTAATTATTTACTAAGCCCTGAGATATAAGGAATATAGCGCGGATATTATACTAGGGGAATAGATAACTCTAGTAATAATATAACAAGAGGAATAACCCCGAGGGGTTGGGCTAGGTCCTAGGTAGCGCTAGACTAGGCAGATCACCCCTCAAGGGGCGAATAGATAGCGAGTAGTAGCTAATAGGGTACCCTAACTAGGACGCCCCGAGAAGCTAGTATCTATAGTATCCTTACCTAGGCTATAGGGTTACTATAGAAATAGCAGGACAGCCTTATAGAGTAGATATATCTATAATAGTAGTAGCATAAGGAATAAACTGCTACCCTATTATAAGAACTTACTAATCGCTTAGCGCTAAGATACTTATAGAGAGAATATAAAAAGCCCCCTATATATAACTATTATACTATAACTAAGGACTTTACTATAGACTAAGTTAGTAACTAGATCTAAGCGATTCAAGATAGAAACTAACTATACGCTAGTAGTATATTAGAGTAGCAGGTCTAATAGGTGCTTATAAAGATAAGCCTATCTCTATAGACCTTGTAGCAATACTATAGGGCTAGGCTAGAAGGAGACCTAGTATAAGCTAACTTTATAGCATTTACTTGCTAATAGTATATTAACCCTAAGCTTTAAGAGCGAAGGCACTATAAGAAGCTAGATATAATAAGGCAGAAGGAGATATAGTTACTAATATAGTTTTTTGCTAAATAGTTAGTAATATATTAGGACTTAGGTATAGTTAGTATAGAAGATAGCAAAGCTAAGGCTTATATACTATACTTCTAATTAACCCTATTCCTATATAGGGAACTTAAATATTAGAAAGCTAAGATATAGAGGCTAAGAGATATAGCTATAGAGGCTAAATACTTATAGGAGATATATTACTAATAGGGCGGCGAACCTCTATAAAGCAAAAGTAAGAAATAATATATAGGGGAAGAGCATAACCCAAGGGGGCCCCTAGTAGCAAGGTTAGGTTAAAAGGCAGGCTAGCAGGGTTCTAGCTAGAAAATAACGCGGGGTTTATAGAGCCTGATGCCTTATTAATAGGTTGGTAGCGCGATATAGGGATCTAATTAGAATAGGTCTATATCTAGCCCTAGTATATAACTTATAATAGCTAATTATATAATATGCTTTAGCTATAAGTATAAGGGGTATAAGAGGGTAGACTACTTGGATAAATACGCGAGATAAAGCGTGAATAAAATGCTAGTAGGATACTAAGTACTTATTAAGAAGGCGAGGGTTAATATAATCTAATCCTTAAGAGTTAAGGAACTTAACTTATTAGAAAATAAATAAGCTAGGGGATTATACTAGTAACCCCTACGCCTAAATTAGAACTAGATACTCTCCCTAAGGGAGCTATTATAAAGGGATAGGTAATCGTTCTCTAGAGTATTGCTAAATAAGAAGTAGTAGTAGATATAGATTCCTATTCCTAGGTTGATATTATTAGTAGTTAACTAGCTAAGTCCTTATAACTATAACCTATAGTAGCTATTACCCCTATGCTAGAAGGGTTTAATAGGTTGTCTATAAAGGGCTAGAATATTTACTAGTTAATACTCTTCCTTATTAACTTAGGAGGAGAGGTAAGGAAAATATAGCAACTCTTTGCTAAAGCCTTATAACCTAAAGGAGCAGGAGACCCCCCTTTATTATAATACTCTATAGTAAGAGAGGGTATTATAATTAATATCTAGATAAATACCTAGGAATATGAACGCCTTAGTATTACTAAGCTATTAGCATTTATATAAGAGATTATTAAGAATAGCTAGAAGGCTTATACTATATATATAGTAGGGAATATCGCCCCCTATAAGCTACTAATAGGGGCTCTAGAAGAAGAAGATACCCTAGAGGGCGATATAGAGTTGCTGCTAGAGCTATTTAGTAAATAGGTAATATTTAACGAATAGTTAGCAAAGTAATACCTAGTCCTAGAAGGCGTAGATTATACTATCGACTTAATTAAAGGGAAGAAACCTCTATATAGGCCTATCTACCTATTAAATAAGCATTAGTTAGAAGAACTTCGCTAATATATCGCTAATAACTAAGCGATAAGGCGGATCTAACCCTTAACTAGCAAAGCAGGCGCCGATATCCTTTTTATACTTAAGAAAGATAGGTCTCTATACCTTTATATAGATTATTAAGGCCTTAATAAGGTGATAATAAAGAACTAATATCTACTCCCTCTTATTAGCACTATTAGATAGGCTTTATAGAGCGAAATAGATCTTAAAAATCAATATTTAAGATATATACTACTATATTTATATTAAGCTAGAGGATCGCTAGAAAACGGCGTTTAGGATGCGTTATAAGCACTTTAAATATACTATTATACTAGTTAGACTTATAAATACCCTAGCTATATTCTAAGTATATGATTACTAAGTGCTCGCTAAGCTGCTAGATACCTATTATATTACCTATATAGATAATATTATAATCTATTCCGAGATAAGAGAGCAATATATAAAAGACCTTCTCTAAGTGCTCTATAGGCTTTGCTAGTAGGAGCTCTATACTAAGCTTAGTAAGTATAGGTTTTACTAATAGCAGGTAGAGTTCTTAGGGTATATTATCACGCCTAAGGGTATATTAATAGACTGAACTCATATTTAAGCTATTACTAAATAGAAACTACTAAAGATATACTAAGATATCTAGGTCTTCTTTAGATTCTATAACTTCTATTATAAGTTTATCATAGGATATTTAGGTATTATAACCCTAATAATATCTTTATTAAAGGGTAGTAAGAATAGTAAGAAAGGAGGTGAGTTCTACTAGCTAGAAGAGGCTTAATAGGCCTTCGAGTAGCTTTAAGCTACCTTCTGCTTAGTAACTATTCTCTAATACTAGGACCTAACCTATAAGATAAGGGTTAAAATAGATACTTCTATAAAGGCTATATCTAGTATCCTATTATAGCATATTAATAGTTAGTAGTAACTAGTTACTTATTATTTATAGAAGCTTAGTAATATAGAATAACACTAAGGAGCAAGCTAATAGGAACTTCTTGCTATAGTTAAAAGCTTAGACTATTAGGCTTACTACCTTTAGGGTATATTAAAGAAGTTCATAGTTCTAATAGATTACTAGGTGCTAAAGGGAGTTATTAGGACGCTTACGCGGGACCTTTAGGGAAGGCTTGCTAGGTAGGTATATAAACTCTTAGCATTTAATTTCAACCTAGAGCATAGATTAGAGGTTATAACCCTAGTAGATAGTCTATCTAGGAGGTTAGACTATATAGAGGGGGAGGTAAAGTATAATAATATCCTCCTAATCCTAGCGAGGAAGCTAAGGTTTATTAGCAAACTACTAGCAGACCTTTAGATAAGTATTACTATACTATAAGGTAGTATAGAGACCTCAAAAGTATTTATTAACGCTATAAGAGCTAGTATAAAGTGCCCCTTCTAGATAGATAGCTCCGGGGGTAGAGACGCCTTAGTCTCTAGTTAGTATCGCGCTGTATAGCGTGCTAATATTACTATAACTATAGCAGCTATAATAACCTAATGCTAAAGAGCAAGGGGTAATATAGAGAACGCTTAGCGAGAGGTTATTAACTAAGAGGACTTGCTTAGAGCTAGGGTTACTATAGCATAGCAGTATATCCTATGCTAGGTTATAAGGGAGCTTATAACGGGTGAAATAGCGGATAGTTAGCAACCCTCTGAAGCAATAGAGAATCTTATCCGCAGATTATAAGCTAATAACTTATACTACTAGACTTAATTAGAGAGGGCGTGCAGACTAGCTAGCGATTATAGGGGCTATATAATTAATAGTTATAGAACCCTATTTTATAAGGGATAGTTAGAGATACTATAAGAGGGGTCTTATAGGCTAGAGATCCTTTACTAACACCACGACGACCGCAGGGCGGGTTATATAGGGGCGAATATAACTACTAAGTTAATCTCAAGGAACTTTTATTACCTAAACTTAGCTATAGATATATATAATTATATTATAGGGTGCTATATATACTAGGGGAACCGCGTTCCGAGGCATGAGCCTTATAGAAAGTTATAAGTACTACCCTTACCTATATACCTATTCTAGGAAATAAGCATGGACTTTATCACCAGATTGCTAGCGAGCTCTTAGTATATAGGCGGAGAATATAACGTAGTTCTTATTATTATATATTAAATAACTAAGTTTGCTATATTTATTCTAATAATAAAGCAGCTAATAGCTGCTAAGTTAGCGCAGACTATCTATAAATAGGTTAAATACTACTTTAGCACTCTAGAGGGTATTATTAGCAACTAAGATAAGCTCCTAACTAGCTAATTTTAAGAAGAGTTCATAAGAGAGAGGGCTATTAAGCGCCACCTCTCTACTATATACTATCCCTAGACTAATAAGCAGTTAGAAAGGACGCACTAGACGTTAGAAAAGTACCTATAAGCATATGCTAGTGACTTGCTATAAGAATAGGTAGTCTAGCTACCCGAGGCGGAGTTTGCATATAATAATAGTTGCTATAGTACTACTAGCTACTCGCTAATAGAGGCCCTATATAGTTACTACCTGCGTTATATAGAATATATAGCTCCTATAAAAAGGGTTATAGTATAGGGTATAAGGGAGCGAATTAAATATATTTCAAGACTCCGCAAGAGGGCCTAGGAATAGTGGCAAAAGGCTACTAAGGCATAAGCTAAGTATTATAATATAAGGCATAAGGACTAGACCTACTATTAGGGATAGGTTATTAGACTATTAATAAAGAACTTCTAGTTTAAGAATAAGAAACTAGCACCTAGGTTTATATAAGTAGCTATTATAGAACTAGTTAGCATATAAATATATAAGGTCTATCTGCTATTATAATACTAATAGATATATAATATATTCTCTATTACCTTGCTAGAACTATAGGATAACTACTAAGTAAGCGGGAAAGGTTTGCTTATATACCTAGAGCTTGAGAATAAGCTAGAGGAATAGGAGGTAGAAGAGATTATTATATAGCAAGATATGAGCAATAATATATAATATTAAGTATTATAAGTAGGATAGCCTATAGAATATAATACATAGGAGCCTATAGAGAACTTAGCAAATATGCAAGAGGCTATTTATAAGTTTGATAGATAGTATAGGAAGTCTTTTAAGAAGTAGAATAACTAGTTATAAAATTATAGCAATAGGTTGCTAATTATAAATCATAAGACTATAGAATAGAAACTAAATTAAGAAGTAGAATATTAATTATATTAAGTAGCGAATTACTACTAATATTATAGCGAAAAGAGGGTATTATCCTGTAAAGAAAAAAAGAGAGCTAATAATCTAACTAGTTATTTATTTCTAACTATAGCTATAGGTGCGAGCACCCTAACCACTATAACCACGAGTAGCACCACGGCGACTAGTTACTAAGCTAGCGTTACTAGTATCCCTATTATTATCGCCTATAGACTAACTACCTGCTAACTTACTACTAGACTTACTACTAGAGTTATTACCTAACTCGCTACTAGAACTACTACCTACCTCGCTACCCGACTTATTACTAGAGCTACTATTAGAGATAGTAATAGTAACCCTAGCTTTTTTAGCCTTCCTAGCCTTCTTTGCTAAATCGTTACTATCCTCTTAGCTATATTTAATAGGGGTATAGAGATAGGAAGCATAGGAAACGGGGCGAGCACTAGTAATAGAAATAAAGCAGGAGGGAATATTATTAGAAGTATACTTAAGAAGATTATCTTATAGAGACTTGCTAAATTTAGGAAAGCAGTTAATATTATACTTATAAGAGCGCTTAGGGACTAGTTTTATTAAAGGGTTATTAACTAGACGATTAATCCTATTATAGAGGTATATAGTAGGACTATTATTATAAATATATAGAAGCTAGGTAGCGTTTAGGCGCTAAAGCATATTGATACTATTATAAAGGGTATTAACCTAGAACTAATTATTAGCAGGATATAGTTAGTGAGGGAGTACCAAATAATAGCTTATATAAACTAGGATATTGAGAGCTAGGTGCTTATAAATAGAGGCGAGCTCCTGGAGCTAAAGCTGCTCTATATTATAGCTACTACTACTAGTAGTAGGATCGCGGATAAGCTTAGCAATATGCTTCTATACTACTAAATAGTTCCTAAGTAAAGCGAGAATATAATAATAATAAAGAGGGGTTAGGATACCCTCGCGCTCCTAGATTTAGATTTAATAGAATATATTCTAGGTTATCTAGGCTGCGCTCTAAAGCTCCTAGGAGACCTACTAGGCGTTAGCATATAGCAACGAGGCAGCGAACCAGTAGAGACTTATAGTAGTATATTTCTTTTTATTAAAGTTATAATAAACGTACTTCTATATATATTCGCTATATATATAGCAAAGGTTAATAACGTCTTAATATATCTTATAGAGATAGCTAAGGCAGGGATACCTACTATTAGTATTACTAGTAAGGTCGCTAGAAAGGATCTCAGGATCGTATAAATACTTAGCGAGTATTATACCTATACGCGTAATATGAGATATTATAGAGAACGATTAGTAAAACAATAGGAAAAGAAATAAACTAAAGAAAGAGAGGGAAGGAAAATTAATAATTATAGCAAAAGCTCGCGGAATAGATAATAAAGAGAAAAATAAGAGACTACTAAGTTTAAAAAAAAGGATACTAAAGAGGGAAAAATCCAGCTAGGTTAGAGACCTCGAAAAGAAGACGCCCTTTTATACTTAGCATTACTAGGTAATAAGGCTAAATAATTACTAGCTATATACCGCTAAATAGTCGTATAACTATTAGCAACTGATTAAAAAAATAATAGCGATGCTTAAAATTCAAAATATATAAAGCGCTAGAAAATAAAATACGTTATTCGCTATAGCAGCCTAAATCCAGCGCAGGAACGAGCAATAGAAAATAATATAATAAAGATGCTAAATTATCGCCCTATAGTTAGCAATATAGGGCTATATTACCCTACTAGTGCGCCTTAGGGACTAAGGCTTTAGAAGGGGGGGTAATTATAAGGAATAATAGCGGGTATAGGATATAGAGCTATGCTATTAGCAAAACGTTAGCGAGTTAGGGGCGGATAAATATACCTTGGAGAAAGCTCTATAAGCTATAGACTGAGAAGGTTAAGCAATAGTTTAATATAACAATAGATATCTACGTTTTAATATTTTAGCCTTTCCTGGTTTAGGCCTTTAGCCATACTCTTTGCACTAAATATAATTAGAAACTAGTAATAAAGCACTAGAGAAGCACTAGAGGGGCACTAGATAACCTACCTTATTCTTAGCATACTAGGCCTGAATATTAGGCTTAGAACTACCCTTATCTATAAGGCGCTTAAGCTTATTAGTAATACTTATCTTATAATAAGTAGGCTATAGGGAGTTAGTAGCTAAGAACTAGAATATAATATATAAAACTTATATTAATATAAGCGTTTCTATTACTTATTTTAATATAATACTTATATTTAGTAGAAGTATCTGAAAATATATAAATTAGCAGTAAATTCTAAAGCTAAAGCTAGTAAAGCACTAGATAAGTACTAGCTAAGGACTAGATACTTACTATTACTCTTAAAGTAGATAATTAAGCTTATAAGGAGCTTGATTTTAGAGATATCCTCCTTAAGCAGCTCCTACTTTACTTATGCTAAGAAGTAGCAATAGCAGGAGCATGCCTAGAGCTCACCTGCTATAGGGATATAGGAGGCGTCTAGTATATTAGTAGGAAAGGGAGTAGTATTAGTAGTAATAGAAGATATAATAATAGATTTAATATATAGTAATTAAGATAAAGTTATTAGTAGAGGAGTAGGGGAATAATAATAACTTAAAGAAGTAAGAGGAAGGTTTTAAGTAGGGTGAAATTTCAAATAATATTTATACTTTTTAACTTAATACTAAAGTTAGGTTTTTATATAGCTAAAAGGAAGATAATCCCTAGATTATTATATTATCTAACTTTGATTAACCCTACTATATATAGAGAGGTATTAGGTAACTATTGGATAACTACTAGTAACCCCCTATATTATAATAATAACCTCTTTTACCCCTAGAGGGAGAATATCTTTATTACCCCTATAAAGCTATCAAAAATATAATAATAAGTAGAAAATATAATAATTTAGAGAGTGAATTAAAAGTAATAAAAATAAGCCTAAATAATAATACGTTTTAGTATAACCTTATAAAAAAAGGAATAACCCTCGTAAGGGAATTTAGCTATAAGTATCTAGATAACTACTAGGTATTCCTAGACCTTTTAAATAGAGAGCTATAAGAGTAGCTAGGATAGAAGATAGGTATCCTACTACTAGCTAACTACTCCTCTAAGCTTCTCTAAGCTATAAAGTCCCTTAATATCTAGATATAGAGCTATAAGAGTTGCTAGAGTAGAAGATAGGTGCCCTACTACTAGCTAACTACTCCTCTAAGCTACCTAGCTATTTAAAAAAGAGTTATATAGCTAGAACTAGGGATACTAAATTCTAGACCTATAGGAACTAGGAATTAGGGAGGCTTATAAGAAGAAACTAGGTAGGCACTAGGTACCCTCTAGATAACTATAGAGTAGCCTAGTCTAAGGATAGACTAGTTTAGAGAGGGGAGATCGTATTATAAGCTAGGATAAGATTATAGGGAAAAGGGCTTATTAGACTACTATAAGGAAGTCTATAGAAGGGGAATACTAGGTAGCCCTTAGTTAATAAGCTATTCTAGGGAAGTCTATAGAAGGGGGGCACTAGGTAGCTCCCTAGATAAGTCCTCTAGCCCTTATATACTCTTATATAGTAGGTTAGGAGGGCTAGAGAAGAATGAATATATAACCTTGCACCTATTTATACTAACTCTTTCATTCTGCACTATACCCTTCTGTGATATGAACGTCCGCACTTTTTAGGTATTCCGCTATTCTCAAGTTCCTATGATTAATCTTAGATAGTTCTAATAACCCATAGAGTATCTATAGCAGCATTCCAAACGTTAAGATCGAACCCCTGAAGCTAAGTAATAACGACTTAATACTCTCTATATAAATAACCTTATAGCAGTAGGGGAAAGCGGCTCTAAGCTGTTATATATGCAGGTGGTCAACCGCATCCTATGAGAAATACGTTTGGAGCAGCAGAACACCAGCTGCAGCTTCCGCTATGATAAGTTCAGAAAGTATCTAGCCTTAGAGGATCTGGCTCCAGGCTAGCTAAACCCTCTGAACTAGCGCCTCAATACTCTTAAAAGTTTTATAGTTAAGGGAGGTGGTTTAATAGATAATATGATTAATTAGCAGCCTAAGGTAGCATCTTCTCTTTTTCTATGATAACCTCAGGGGTTAAGCCAACTATTTGAACCGTAGTCAGGTCAACTAATGGTTATTAACCTCTCCTGCCCTTGTGTAATAGCAGAGTTAGCCTGCTTGCTCTTCAATATATGCCTTTCTCTCTTTCTCTAGCTACGTTGTTACCCTTAATAAAGCTTATTAGTATACAAAGGAGTCTAAGGAAAGCTAGACCTTAACTAACTCCCTCCTTAATGTTACGGTCAGCTATCCGATAGTAGGGTCTGCTAACAGAAGCTGGGGATTGATACGCTATAACAGTATACTAGGTCGTAGTCGTGGTCGTAGGTTATAGGCTGTAGTAGATCAGGTTTTTAGAGGCTAAGGTGATCAGTCTTAGACTTAATAAGTAAGTCGTAGTGAAGGTAAGCTGAGAGTATCTGCGAGGATAACTACTAAGTTAATTACTAAAGAGCTATAGAAGTCTAACTAGGAGCTAGGCTCAGGTTATATTATATATAAGTTCTAAATAGTCCCTCTATCCTACTACTAATTCCTAACTAGGTATTAATAATCGCTTAGTGACTATTAGTAAGCGCTTAGTGACTTTTATTAAGCGCTTAGTGATCTATACTATCTGCTTAGTCTTATCTTATTATTACGTGACTTATACTATAGTTCTTCTATACTAAGTGAGTCCCTGTTATTCCTATGATCCTATAGTATAAATATCCTATTCTAGCCGCCTAACGCCTAAGTAGGTTATTTAGCTATTATCCTTATTTATAGATTATAATATTAGGTCCCCTCTCTAAAGGTCTTGCCCTCAAGACCTAATATAAGTAGGTTATTAGTCCTAGGTTAGGGATCTATTAATTATGCTTTCTGATTTATCTATAATACTAATACTATATTAGGTCGCGTTACTAATAGTCCTGCGATTTCTATACTTCGTTACTACTATTATTCTCTTAATATCGCTAAGAACGGGTTTGAAGATATGCCTTATTATTACTATCATTCTAGGGGGTTATATTATAAGATATTACTAGGTTCCTTGGTCTATAGGGAGTGCGTTGCTATTAGTAGTACTCGTTATTCTTATAATACTTCTAATAATATAATCTACTAGTATAGGTTTACTTTAGTCTAACCCTCTTTCCCTACTAATTTATAGTAGTAGAGCGGTTAATAATAGAATCTCATTATCTTAATAACGAAGAGGAAGAAATAGAGGAGTTATTTTATAAAAGAATAGAGGCGTTATAAAAGGCATAGGCTAAAGTAAATAAGATTTTAGCGAAATTAGATTATATTTATAAGGTAAAGCAAATAGTTTTTAAGAAGGGTTATAAGGAGACGTTAGTAGTTACTAAGGAAGGCGAGTCGCCCGAGGTCCCCTCCTTGGGGTCTCTTATAATTCAAGAGGTATAATTAATAGGTAGTTTTAGTATAGTTAACCTAGATGCTATCCTAGGTAACTAGAATCCTAATACTCCGAATTTCTTATTAGGGGAGTTTTAGTTATTTTCTAGTATTCCTAGGCGAATAAATAGTTTCCCTTATTATAGTTAATCTGCTTTAGTAGGTAGTTTCGTGAAGCGGTATAGGTGTCTTATTCGTAGGTAGCTATTAGATCTTATTAGGAGTAGTATTATTAGTGCTATTAGTATTACTTCCCGTTCTTAGTATTATTGCTAGTAGGTTATAAGCTCGTCTTTTATATTAGTAATATTCTTAGCTAGTTCCTATATATTATCTTTATAACTATATCCTTTCTACTTAATAAGATATTAGTATCTATCTAGTTCTTCTAGGTAGTTAATAATTCGTTCGACTTTATACTCTGGTTTATTATCTTCTATAATAATAATATTATTTATCTAGGATCCTCATACGGCTAGTTCGAGTAGTAAAATATAGAATACTAGGTAATACTTTATAGTTTCTAGGAGTTCGAGTTTATAGTTAACTAGCGAGATTACTCGTGAAATTTTAAAAGGTCCTAGGTTTTTATAATTAAGTTTATTACTTAGTTATTTTATTTTAATATTTAGCTATATAAGATAGGCGCTATCTCCCTCTTTTAAGGTTAATCCCTTAATCCCTTATTAATTACTAAACTATGCTATTTATTATTATATAAATTCGAGTTCTTTATATATATTTTCTTAGGTATCCTTGATTTATTATATAGAGGTAATAGCTTTTATTATAGCTAGTCCTGCTCGGGGTTCTCTATAGGTAGTAGGTTCAAATCTGTAGTTAAGGTAGAAGGGGGATTCCTTAGTACTTTCTCCAATTGCGCTATTATATGCAAACTAGGCTATAGGTAGTAGTACTACCTAGTTATCGTAGTTATAGTTAATATAGGTGCGGAGATATATTTCAAGGATTTAATTAATTCGTTCTATTTATCTATCGGTCTGCGGGTGAAATGTAGTAGATATTGCTTATTTAATACTAAGTTATGATATTATTAAGTTCTAAAACTTAGAGCTGAAGATCTTATCTCTATCTAATACGATATCCTTATGTATACTATAATTAGCGATAATATACTTAATAAAGGTATAGGCATACTCTTCGGTATTACTTACCTCCTTATATAGGATAAAGTAGGCGTACTTCGTGAGTCGGCTTATAATAACGAGAATGCTATTAAAGTATACTCCTATAAGGGGTTCTCGAGACTTCGGTAGCTTGATAATAAAGTCGAGGGATATAGATTACTACGCTATTTATAGCATAAGTAAAGGTTATAGCATGCTATATAGCTAATATTAAGTAGGTTTGCTTTTAAGGCAGACCTCATAGTCCTTTATTGCCTTTACTACACGTTCTCTAGTAACCTTTTCTCTATATTATTATTATAGTCGTTTCTAGGTTTTTATAACTCCTTAGTAACTATATATAGGATAGGCGTGAAACTCTATAATTACTTCGTTATCTTGTTTACTAGGTAGGCTAGTACTAGATTATCTAGCTATTATTAAGAGTTTAGTTGCTAGTATTAGGTCTCTATTATCGTTTTCTTTGAGAATTACCTAGGTTTCTTTAGATACTAGGATATTATAGTCTAGTTATTAGCTAAGAGCGTTAGCTTTACTATTATCTAATCCTTTATAGTAAATAATTTAAAAGTTAAACTCCGATAGGAATTCTAACTACTTAATTTATTATTTATTTAATACTTTTGAGGTAGTGAAGTATAAAAGGTTCTTATAGTCTAAGTATATAAGTACTTTATGAATAGTTCCTGAGAGTTCGGGTCTCTATTCCTTAAAAGCTTTAATAATTACTATAAGTTCCTTATTATAAATCTAATAGTTGAGTTCAGGTCTATGGAGTTTGCGAGAGAAGAAGGCATATAGGTATAGTTATCTTTCTAAGTCTTATTAGGATAGTTATACTCCGATTATATAGTCGGATGCGTCTAGTTCTACTTCGAATTGCTTCGCTAGATCTAGGATAATTAGGACGGGTTTGCTAGTAATAAGGTCCTTGATCTTCTAGAATGCTATTTATTATAGTTCTCCCTATATAAAGGGTGTATCCTTGCGACTAAGGCTAGTAAGAGCTATATTAATCTTACTATAGTTTTTAATAAATTTCTAATAGAAGTTAATAAATCCTAGGAATCCTTAGACTTCCTTAAGCTTATTTAGTACTAGCTATTCTTTAATAGCTTTAACTTTATTTTATAATATATAGACTTTTCCTAGGGTAATAGTGAATCCGAGGTATTCCACCTTTTATATATAGAATTCGCTCTTCTTAGGTTTAACTAGTAATTTAGCTTCTTAGAGGGCCTATAAGACGTGATATATATCCTCTTTATATTTCTCGAGTATTAGCGAGAAAATAAGAATATTATTAAGACAGACTACTATATAGATATCGATATACTTATATAGGACTTAGTTAATTATATTCTGAAATATTATAGGTGCGTTAGTAAGGCTAAACGGTATAACGAGGTATTTGAAATATCCTTTTCGAGTTCTAAAGGCGGTCTTCTATTCTTCTCCTTGCTTTATTCTAATTAGGTTATAAGCTCCTTTGAGATTAAGAGCTATAAACTAGTTAGCTCTATAAAGGAGTCGTCTTATTTTATTAATAAGTAGTAGCAGGTAGCGATTCTTAATTATTATTTCGTTAACTATATAATAATTAATATATAATTATAGTTTTCTGTTTTTCTTAGGTATAAATAGGATTAGGCTTCCTACTAGTAATATTAAAGGTCTAATAAAGCCTTTTTTAAGGTTTTTATCGAGGTACTTATCTAGGGCTTCTATCTTAGTAGGATTAAGTCTATAGGTCTTATTAAATTATAGTTCCTTCCCTTCTTTAAGGGGTATTTCGTAGTTAAAACTAGTATATTTAGGCAGTCTAGTCTCTAACTTAGCTATAAAGAGTTTCTTATAAACTTTATACTCTTCTAGGATAGATAGAAGTAGATCGTTCTTCTATTCGAGATCTATTATTATTAGTAGTTATAATATAGCTTCTTTCGCCTTGAGGTAGTAGAGGTATCGTTTTGCTACTCCTCTTTATATCGATCTATTTGAGGCTTTGTTCTAATAGGGCTACTTAGGAACTAAATCGTCGTAGTTCTAATAGAGTTAGCCTTTGCTCTAATCTATCTATAGGTTGCTCTTTTATAGCTAGGGTAATCCTAGTATTATATCGTACGTTCCTATATTAGTAATATCGAATTAGATTCTTTCTTTCCGATCTAGATAGCTTATCTTAAGGGGCGTAATCTTATTATAAATAGTACCTCCTTTATACTTAAATTCTTCTCCTTCTGCTATATATAATTAGTATAGTCGTTCTTTTCCTCCCTATTATACTCCTAGCCTATTAATAGCTCGGGGGGTAATATAATTAGCTTCAGCTCTGCTATCGATTAGCGCGAGTATAGTCTATTAACTAATAGTAACTTCGAGTTTAATATTACCCTTATATCCTTATAATAATTAGTAGATAGATCTTTTGCTAGTTACCTATTATAATCCTTCTTCGGTAAGCAAGTCTAGTTTTTTAACTACTCTAATTATCTAGGGCGGGTAATTCGTTTTCCTTCTCTAACTACCTTAGTAAAGCTATTTTTATAGATTCTAACTTATAGAGGTCTAGGTCTGTTTTTTATAATTCTCTAGGCGCGTGCCTTTTCTTAGTAGTATACTTAGTATTCGCCTTATTAGTATTCCTCCTATTTTATATTATTATTATATTACTATCTTATAGGAAACTGCGGGCTAGGTCTAAAGATCGCGATATTATTTTTAAATAATACTATAGTCTATCTAATTATAGCGGAGGTTAAGTAAATCTTATAGATAGGTTTGTCGTTATATCTTCTAGAGTAGAATTAGTAATTATGTTTTTCTTATATATATTCCTTATATTTATTATAAAAGCATTAGGGTTAGAAGAGGGTTTAATAAAGTCGGTAGCTGCTTCTTAGCGCAGGGTGGTCTTCTATATATAGCTAAGGGATATAATCCTGATCCTATTAGGTTACTAAGGTGCTATAGAAGTACTATTATTACTTATCTCGAAGTATATCTATTTCTTAGTACTTTAGGAGTTACGTAGTCTTATCTCCCTAGTCGTTAGGTTCCTCTTTAGAGCTGGAGTTATCCACGCTAGGGGTAAACCTATAGGTAATCTCTACTTAAGCATATTATTAAGTAATATCGCGAGGTTTATCCGAGTTATAGGGTGAATTTTTGCTTTCTCTAAAAGTCTAGTTGCTAGTTATACTAAGGAGTTATTATTCTATTAAGGGGTTATATTAATATTCTGGGTCTTCGTCGGATTCTTTCTTAACTTATTTTTCTAATTCCTAGTTAATTTACTCGATTTTTATAGGGTTTCTGCGGGTATGTTTCCGTTGCTCTATATATATAAGTATGGTTTTTAGTTGCCTTTCCTATATAAGGTTATGAGGTTCGTCTTAGATTCGTTCTAAGTATGCGAGTTTAGCTAGCTAGAGATATGCGAGTTTTTGTTCGTTATTATCTTCTAGTTCCTAATTATGCGTAGTATTAATAGGTTTGAGGCATTGAATCTATAGTATCTCGTTAAGTTATTCTCTAGGTTTTCTTATAATCTTGCTATTACTAGTATATATTATTACTAGGGTTCTAGGGCGAGTATCTGGAATAGTTATATTATATCCGGATTATCTAGGGTTGCTATCCCTTGGTAGTATCCTGATATTTCTTTTTCTTTAAGGTAGATTCTATAGTTATTATTATAATATCTAGTCCAGGACTAGGCTATATATAGGGCTTTTGTGATTATATTAACTTATCTTAGTCGCTTAGCTACTAGTTTCTAGGGAAGTTTCTTGGGTTATTTATAATCCTTAGTAATATAACCTTGCTTATTATAGTTATAGTACTTGGGGTTCTAAGGTTTTTTATTATTAGGGTTGGTTATTATACTAAGATCTATAGTTCTGCTATATTATCTATAAGCGGTGCTCTAGCGAGTATTATTCTAGTTATTACGAGGTCTATTATTATTTCGCTAGTTATTAAGCTTATATTAGGGCTGCTATTAGTATTTGTATCCTAAGTTAGGTCTTTATCGTTTTTCGCCTTTTTCCTTGCGTTATTTAAATAGTTAGTTATCGATTTTAATAATAAGATTAGCATACTATAGGAAATTATCGGGGCGATCGATCTTAATAATTTCATCTTTAACTTCATCCTTAAGTCCTTAGTAGAATATAAAGATCTTAGTTTCCTTAGTAAGGTCGAGTTAGACGCTTAATTATCTAAAGGTAGTAGCAAATTCCTTAGTAGATTTAGTTTATTAAAGTTATAATAGTTTATATTTAGCTTATTATTTCTTATCTAGGTCTTAAAATATCGAGCGGAGGGTATCCTCGAATCCTTGAAAACTACTATAGATATTATGAGTTTTAGTAGAGCACTTATCTAGTATCTTATACTTAAGAAACTCTTCCTAGATAGGTTTAAACTACTTAACTGCTTATCCTTGAAGGTAGGTAGCTATATATACTACTTTCTTAGTTTAGTTAGTAAAGTCTCTATAGTAAAAGTTTTAGTAGTTTTTAACTTAGATTAAAAATAACTTAAGGAGTCTAGGGGTGCTATTATAAGTAATAGGGGTGCTGAGTTTAAGCTTCTATTATCCTCTAGTAGTGGTTATAATAATATTAGCAGCTGCGCATAGGGTTCTGACTTCTTCTTGAAGTCCTTTAATATTAGTATTGCTATTTTATCTTCTAAGATAGATAACCTTATTTTCTAGGTTTATAATATACTAAGGGCTATTTCCTAGCTATTATATTATTTCCTTAAGGCCTTAGAGTTCTATAGCAGTTTTATTATATATAATCTAGATTTTAATAGTATTATTATCTCCTTTCTTAACTCTAGCCTAGAGGTAGTTATAGGTATCTTTCTTTAGGGTTACCTCGTTATCGGAGTCTATAGCTATAGGAGCTCCTTTAAGTTCTTTAGCTAGGTTTTAGACTAGTTATTATAAAGAAGAGGAGGTTCCCGGGGTAAGCAACTTAGCAGAGGCGTAAGAAGATATTCTTATCTATACTATTAGTAGGTTTTAATAGTTAACTTATTGAATAGGAGCAATTAAAGTATTATAATTAGCTATCTAATAGTAGGGTCTACTAATAGAAGCTAGGGATTAATATATTATAATAGTATACTAGGTCGTGGTTATAGTTATAGGTTATAAGCTATAGTAGATCAGGTCTTTAGAGGCTAAGGTGATTAGTCTTAGACTTAATAAGTAAGTCGTAGTGAAGGTAAGCTGAGAGTATCTGCGAGGATAACTACTAAGTTAATTACTAAAGAGCTATAGAAGTCTGACTAGGAGCTAGGCTTAGGTTATATTATATATAAGTTCTGAATAATCCCTCTATCCTACTACTAATTCCTAACCAGGTATTAATAATCGCTTAATAACTATTAGTAAGCACTTAGTAACTTTTACGAAGCGCTTAGTGATCTATATTATCTGCTCAGTCTTATCTTATTATTATATAACTTATACTATAGTTCTTCCGTACCGAGTGAGTCCCTGTTATTCCTATAATCCTATAGTATAAATGTCCTGTTCTAGCCGCCCGACGCCCGAGTGGGTCGTTCAGCTGTTATCCTTGTTTACGGGTCGTAACACTTAAGACTATCCGCCTTTAGCATGATCTAGACGTCCAGGTCCTTATCTCAACTTAAGAACCTATTATTTTAATAAAACTTCTTAACCTCTGTTCTTTAATAGTTATATATTATTTTACCTCCCCTAACTAGCTATATATACTAAAAACCTATCTAGCAGGTATCTTATTAATATTAATTATAATAGCTAATAAAGAGGATGAGATCTAGGCTATAAACCTAGTCACTATTAGAAGCAAAGACCTAATTATAGAGGTTTTCTCCATGATTCTTTCGCTATATATAGGTTAAGCTCTTATTTTTATACTAAGTATAGTGCTCAGCTAGAAGGAAAAGGTGAAGGATAGACTAACTATGCTTTAGCAACTAGCTTATTAAGCTTTGCAAGTTAAGATTCGGTCTTAACTAACTAGAGATAGGGGAAAAACTATAATAGCTTAATAACCTTTGGGCAACTTTATAGTTATTTATAGATATATTCGTTAGTTAAGTATACATAGGATGAATTAGCTGCAGCTAGATAACTACTATAAGGCGATGCTATTAATGAAAAACGGCTATAGTTAGATCTACTGCAATAGGTACAAATTGGACTAGTTTAAGTGGGTTCCAACGGGCGAACTAATTGGCTGAGTGATATAGAGCTGATGGATAACCTATGTATAGTAGGTAACCCCTGACAGCCGATATGCTAATAACGGATCACTGCTGTAGTTTACCTGATAGATGGGATGATAATGAACGCCCGGAATGTTAGAGCACCAAGGTCCCGGTAATCAGATCTACCGCCTGCTAGGTAGATCTTATCTTTGTAGGTACTATCGGCAGCTCCTTCCGAAAGTCAATCAATAGCAAACAGATCAGGGGCCGAAGTATACATATGCCATCAGACTAAGCGAAGTCTCAGACTCCTAAGCAGGACTACTATAGGCTAGAAATACATAGGAGAGTCATTAATAGCAGGCATCTAGAGAGAGTAGCATCTTACTTATAGTAGACTCTCTATTTGCTTATAGTTACTTTAATAAGACTAGTATTAGCTAGAGCAGATAAGATTAGCATTAATCTATACTAGTATTTAATATAAAGAAGAGTATATTAATACCTATAATAGTAGGTTAATATAGCGCTAAAGCAGGTAATTACTAATATATGCCTAGGAAAACCTAATATTAGAGAAGGAGCGCTCTATACCATAAAGCGGGAGCTTATATAATATAGATACTAGTACTAATTCTAGAATTAATTATCTATGAGATTCTATCCTAAGGGAGAGTTAGAGAGAAGAAATCGTAATTTAGCTATAACCTCTAAAAACTTCTCTTCAAAAGCGATCAAGACTTGCTTTCCTCCCTTAACCTATTGCTGTTATAATTGCTAGGGTAGTTTCTGCTTGATGTGTAGGAAATGGCTGGTGATGCTGTCGCCAATGTCATTCATTTCTAACTGTCTCCCAACAAACGCCAGGCGTCGATGAGCTCCAGACCGAGTAGTCCTGGAGAGTACACATATGGACGGTTGTGAGGAGGCTGGGGCCCGACTTCTGCCATTCAGCCAAGTCAACCCCACGCTGGAGATTTCGTGGCCGGGAGCACCAGATACAAGCCTCATATACTAAGACTCCACCGTATCAGACGGGCCAGGGACGTCGCAGGCGGGACGGTTCCGAGTTGTGAGTCTGCGACAGCGGTAGCCTTATAGGTTCCGTCGTTAAGCCAATATAGTTAGTTACCACAGCCATCTTGATCATATGCACTCGTTGGAAGCAGCGCTGCCGCAAGTGCAAACTATTCAACAAACAATATAAGTTAATCGATCAAAGTAATGCTATTACCACTTCCTAATTAAGCAATCCCTCCTCCCTCAGAATTATTAAATACTTTGATATCTTATATACTAGCTAATAGGAGGCTATAGATCAGTCCCTGCCCTATTTATTTAGGCATGCCTAGCTATTGAAATATATTATTATTACTAACCTCGCTATTATTATATATATTATTAAGGTTATTCGGACTACCCTTATTATACTAGACGAAGGCATATTTTCTTAAAAACTTAATAATAAGAAGATAGGATTATAGTAATTTAAATAGTATATTTAATATTATAATTAGATATTAATTATAAAAGTTTTTTATTATTATATATTATACTTAATATTTACTCCTATTACCTTACTAAACTTTATAATATCTATTATTGCTATTACCTCCTCCTCTACTACTAATATATATATAATCTTAGGCGCCCTGCGCTAGCGGATCTCTATGCAGATCGAAGCAGCCCTTACTACTATTATCCCTCTAAATCCTATAATCAATAACCTACTTATTATTATTATTAGTAATAAGAGGTATATCCTCGAGCAGTACTTAATATAATAGAGAGGCTAGGGTTGATCTAGCTAGATTCGAGAGCATAGCGACTTCTTTATTAAGGTTATTTAGGGCTAGGCTATAGCCTCCTATTAGAGTTGCTAATAATATGATACTAGAGGGACCCCTAAGGTATTTAGCGCTGCTACTACCTCTGCTGCCTTAGAGTACTTAACTCGGTATATTATTATAAGCTTCTTATTTATATAAACTCTACTCTAATAAAGCTAAAGTAGCTATTATATCTATAGGATCTCTACCCTCTTAGATAAGGATTCTAATGCTAATACTCCCTCCTCTTTAATAGCCTTATTAGACCCTCCTCTATATAAGAGGGTATAGTATAATAATAGTAATATCCCTAAGGCTAAGATCTTAACTCTAAGGGATCTCTATATTACCTCTATTATCTCTACTAACCTCCCTTTTACCTACTTTAAGAATACCTTCCTCTAATAGATCCTATAATATTATAATACGGAGGTTGCTAGAGAGGTCCTATAGAGTTATATGTTTATTTAGGACTACCTCTATAACTTCTAGTAATATAGAGAAGCCCTCGTAAAGTTAGAGCTTTACTTAGTAATATCTAAAATATACCTTTTATTCGATCTATAGTTATTACTTAATATCTATACCTTTATAGGGGTTATATATTATTTTGTTAATATTACTAGCACGTTATAGTCACGCCTCCTAGGCTTCTCTTAGTACTATAGATACTATAGCAGCAATAACCTCTCGGAGACCCTCCTTAATAGTATTAACTAATATAGGATATGGGACCAGATCGGAGTAACTATCTCTAATAACGCAACTAATAATAATACCTGCCTCCTTGCCTTCTACCGGGATATATCCCCTGAGATAATAAAGGAGGATATATAAGCCTAGCGTATAAGGTGCTATAGCTATATACTTAACCTCATAGCTTAGGCCTTTTTATTTAATACTAATAAGGAGACTCTCGAGGCTAAATCTAACTACTACTAGCTAATTAAATAATATAATAATAATCTTAACCTCTAGTAGAAGCTCGGGCCTATTAGCTAGCTCCGGAATATTATTAAGTATATCTAGGCCTCTCTATAATAGACCGAATAGTATTAGAAGGCTATAGCTAAGATCGATAGCAACTCCGCTAACTTCTAGATCTTCTCCGAGTTATCTTATAAGGCCTAGCTTATCCTAAATAATAATACTTGCTAGAATAGTATATACCTTATAATTAAGAGAGCTATAAAGAAGAAGAACGAGATCTAGTCTTTTATATTATTAAATAATAATAATAATAATATTAAAAAGTATATCCCGGAAGTGGATCTACTATCTTCTAATAACTAGAAGGTTCTTGCTGAGATAGGTATAATCCTAGAGCCCTTTTATTATTAGACGAAGAGGTATAAGGGCTAGGGGGTTAGTAATAAGTATAGTTAACTTTAGGAGGTTATAATAGGCTTAGAATACCTCCTTTTGCACCTTATCGACTAGAAGACCTAATATAACTCTATAATCTCTCTTAATAATCCTTTTAAGGAGTTGCAGCTATTATAAACCCGTTTAGGACGACCCCGACGTAGTTAGTATAACTAATAAGCCCTCCCCGATTATATATATAAAGACTAGGTATCTCTAGCCTTATAGGCAGCCTCGCGATTTAACTCTCTCGATAAGTAGTAGCAATCCTTCCTCTATAGTAGTATTAAGTAGTTATAATAGAAGCTCTTTTACTACTATAATAAGTTAGGGGACTCTCTATTACTTTCTAATATAATTATCCTCTATCCGTTATATAGGATCTTATATTTATAAAACGTATAGAGTAGTAACTACTAAGAGGGATAGGTTAAGAAAGCTTAGAATATGCTCACGGAGTACTTTAATAAGTAGTATTATTAGTATAGCGTAGAAGAGGATATCCCTAGCCCTACTAGCCCTGCTATTAACTATAAGGCTCGGGATAATAATAATACTTACTTCTAGTAGTAGATTAATAGCTAGCGCTAGTAGACCCTACCCCGGATAGATAAGCTCGATCTATACCTCTATTAACCTCTAGAGAAGACCTCTGATCCTATCTAATAGTAGTTAGACTATTTAGAGACCTTCCTAGCGCTCTCCTAGCTTACGATTAATATCTTCGCTATACTAGCAATAGCAGCTAACTATGAGAGGGCTTTTAGTATTATAAAGTTAACCCTTATATTATAGAGGATAAGTATAAAGCTAGATATTATAGAGAGGCTCTAGCTATTAAAAAACTAGATTAAAAGGGGGGTTATACTGCTGAATAATAGCTTTAGATAACTAGGTATATTGTGAATAGCTTTATTATATAGGTTACGTGTTTTTATATAATAACTTGAATTAACTTATTTATAAGTTACCTAAGTAATCAAAAATATTAAAAAAAATCTCGTTAATAGCAAGTTTAGGGGTTAAAATTGACTTGATTGCACTTGCGGCAGCGCTGGTTGGAAGAGGAATGCTGGAGACTACTAGGACTACTCGTGGCCTTTGAATTCATGATTTGTCTCTTGGCCTCGCTGCGATTTGAACAGTAATTTGGAAGAGTGACATGGGTATCATCTCTGCTGCCTGGTCTCTGGCTTTCATTGGTCGCTCTGATTGACGCTTCGCTTTCGACGCTGGCACCCAATCGCGGTGCGCCAGGTCAGAGGCGTTCAGGAGATCGCGCGCGCTTAGCGATTTTCCTGGGCGGCTGCAAAGTTATGACGTGGTTATCAGGTCAAAATCGAACCATTCTGCCAGACCACAAATAAAAGCCCTCACACGAATGGCGTTCCCACGACATTCACGATGCGCATGCGATCTCAGGCCAGGGTACACAAGACGAGGTGGACTCCAGGTCTCAGCGTCGTTGGAAGCGAAGTGCGCCGCGACGGTCGAGTGGCACCCAGAGCATGTCATCTTAAGTGGGGCGGCAAGAGCTTGGGTGACTACATCGTATGCCGTCGTGCCTTAAGACTGTTGTCCCCACCCACGCTCATGGTGGGTGGATCCACTGGAGCAAAATCAACCAATCAACCACTTTCTTTCCAGTGGCACCATGTACGGAATAGCGTGCCGCCGCATCCCGCCCACCTTTTAGGCTGCCTCGTAATTCCTGCTTTCTCCCCTCTTCAACCTCTTCAAAATGCCGCCCTCCAACTGCTCACACGTCTCTCAAGACGTCCACTTCAGCGTCGTGGCATCTCCCCCATTTGTCCCTCACTTTTCCACGCTCGTTAGATTGGACACACTCGCCCCAGGCGTATCGATCGTTCCACTTCTTCTGATGCTGAACCGACTTACTGTGCGAGTTGGATTGGGTCACCGTCGGCACCTGTCCCAAGCGGACCCGTCCCCCGACGCCCCTCTCATTCTACAGCTCGCACAGGAGCCCTCGATGCACTGGGAGTAGGGGTGGGATCTCGCTGGACGCAGTTTGTCTATCATAACCCGGCGAAGAACGTGCTGCGAAAAGGGGGGAAAGGATAGCCCATCACAACAGTGAGTCTCAACTTCTCTCCTGGCTAACACAGAAGGTCGAACGAAAGTGGATACAACATGGCACCCGGCAAACACGATAATTTTCTCCGCGGGGTGGTTGCGGTGCGTGAAGATCAAGAACAACCCGTCATCATTCCCCAGCAATTTCGACTTCGCGTCCTGTATTCGCAGGCAGGGTTACTCCTTTTTCGCCTTGACGTCTCCTTAGCTGGTAGCGCTTCCACTCAAACCACGATTTATCTACAATTTACAGCTGACTTCCTCGACTTGCTGGATCACACGGTTTGTGACAAGGCAGACGCCAATGCTCGAAACCCCAAATACCTTGACAGCGTCCGTCATCAGCTGGGAGGCATGCACTCGATAACCCGCCTTCAGTTTCAACTGGCCCACGACAAGCGTATTCAACTTGTCGTACCGAAGGATTTTATCATCGACAAGCTCCCCGACGACACAGCCCGGTCTACATTTGAGTACGCCGAATCGCTCGCGGCCTCCTCGATGTTTTCCCTGTATTTCCAGCACGATATCTTGAGTAGAGAGAGCGTTACAATATACAAAGAGGCTATTCGGCGGTTCAAGTCTGAGCCGACCGACCCGAGCAAGAAGCAGTACGAGCGTATGCGGGATATGGGCAGGCTATACGTTGGCGTTGGCGGTAGAGAGCACAATCCCCGTCACCATCCTCTTGGTTTGCCGCCCACGAGGGACCAATGCAGTCCTCCCGCTCCGGGCACGCCTTCATCCTACGGTAGCACTCTACCGTTCGACGCTGTCCCCCGAGGCTCACCACCCTCGTATACCGAATGCTCGGGCGGGGGACTGTCGCCGAGGGCCACGTCAGGCTCCGTGGCTATCTTCGCCATAAGTCCCGGGGGCGACTGCGACCCGCCGGGGTATGGCGATACCAAGCGGCGGGACGATGCGCTGGATTACTATCGGGGAGGCATCCCCTGCGGAAACGAGTATATCGATATACAGCCAACTACCAAAAGGAAACGGTCATATACCACTGAATGCATCACCACGACTTCTGCGACAGACGCTCCCGGATCGGAGAAACCACAGCGATCCCCGTTTCCCGATGCGAGCGACCGGTTGACGCGTATGCTTCACGGGCAACAGCAACAAATTCAACGACTACAGCAGATGTTCGAGGAATCGCAGAGACGGAACGAAAAGCTTGAACAAGTATGCGAAGAGCTGGAGGAACGATGTTCTCGCCTGGAAGACCGACAAGCCGATCACGTGGAGATCTTGGAAGATTACGACGTTGAGGTTGACGACCTTAAGGACAGGTGTCATACGCTCGAGAGACAAATGCCAGATGTTTGCGATGAGGTGGAGGATCTCAAGGATCAATGGTTGGAGGAGTTCAGAGAGGAGTCCAAAGAGAACGGTAGCGAATCAACTGAGGAGAACATGTTGAAACGAATACAAGAGATTGTCTCGAACGAAGTTAAAAGGAGTTTACGAAAAGCCCTCGAATCGATATGAGTCAACGAGGAATCCGAAACAGAATAAACCAAATTCCTTAGGGACTAGGGACTCGTGCTGCCTATCGACTGGTGCATAACCCACCGTGACATGGGCGTTGGTGATCTTGCTGTACTACAATTCGGTCGATGGATCAAGCTTCTTGTAAGTTAGGCGAAGTCGTCAAGGTGCGCTCACGAAAGGACAGGAAAGGACACGACAGGTGCCGGGGCGCTCGATGTGTTGTGCTGTCGTGCTTGTGATCTTCAGGCCGGGTGGCCTGACGGGAGGTACAAGGGAAACGCGGCTCCGAGTGTTTTTGGAGTGGGGTGGCATTTTTTGGTTCCCATATCACCCGTGGCAGCGGCAGCTTTGGGAGCCAAAGTCACCCGTGACGGATTTATACTCAGTCACGTGCTAAGTGGGCAGGCCCAACTGGTCGGACATTCACAATGACATGAACACTTGCGACCTGTGTATGCAGTTATGCTCAATCCTGATCAAAGTTATTGAGTGACCATGTGGTTTTTTCCTAAGAGCGCACCATCCAGAATGACCACGGTCGGCGTTCGGTCTCTTCCCATGTTCTCCATTTTTCTCAATTATCTCTTTCTCGACGTTACCAGCGCTCGCACCTGAGATCTCTGCTCAAATTCAATTACTAAAGCCTTTCTTCCCTGAAGTCCTAGTGCAATTGAATCAGAGCTAATGCCCAACCAAGTTCCCGCTACGATGTCGTATCTTATTCACCATTCCTATTATCCATAACCGCCTTCCTTAGCCCTCTACCATGCTAAGCTACAGAGCCTCGCAATATAAACATACCTTAACTAATAATAGCAGCAATAGCGAAGTCCGCCGAGCCGCAGTGCTCACTACTAGTGATAATACTGCTCTAGATATAGCGCGTAACACGAGGCTTTAGCTACCCTAGATTAGATACCCTAGCGAGATATAGGCAACTGAGAAAATATATATATAGTTCGTAGCGCATAGCACTCTCTGCTACTACATAGAGAGAGATAGCGATATCTCGAAGTTGCTCGTCCAGTCTACTAGTGCACCCATAAGACGCATAATAAGTTAGCGAAGCCTCTAGAAGATATATAATTATATAATCCTTATGTTACAGTATTATAATCGCCTTCTATAGGGGCTACTAGATGCATTTATTAACCCTTAATCCGCTTAATAGACTCTTTAACTTCTTTAGCACCCCTCAGGTTCTTGGATAAAGCAAGGTTCAGCTCGTCTACGTTAGCCCTGCTATAGCTTGCTAAGATAGCGAAAGACTATAGCGCACTCCATACTAATTGATCTGCAGGAGGTTTTCCTGCTGCATGATAGGGGGGAGACGGGCCTCCATGGCTAGATCAGACAAACGGACCATCCTCACAACTAGAGATGCAAATTACCCAGCCCGTGGGTCCCATGGGTACCCGCGGTATGGGTTGGGTAGTAACGGGTACTACCCAGAATGTTAGAAGTTACCTATAGGTACCCATGGGTTATATAGGTTTGGGTTATAGCTAATATAGGTACCTATATATAAGGGGTTTTATATAACTTATTATAGGTATCTTTTATAGTAATTAACTTAATTCTTTAATTCTATAGATATCTATATCTAGAACTAATCGCTACTATAGTTCCTACCTTCTTTTAGGATTGCCTAGACTAAGTAGAGGTCTTTAGGTATAATAGTAATATACTTAGCGTGAATTATAGCAAGGTTAACTACTAGATTTATTAGTTTAATATATAAGTAATAAATCAAGGCATATATTCTTAAAGATATTAGTAAGAAGAGACTTAGTAGACTCTTAAAGAGCATAGATAGCTAAGGCTTAGAAGCGAAGATCCTAGTTTCCCTAGTCCTAATAGATTTTATATATAAAGTACTAGAAGGGGAGCTTATAAATAAGAAGATTAATAGACTTCTAATATATATAAATTTCATAGAGGGCTTTAGCTAGAAAGGGTTAATTTATAGTTATCTTTTATATTAATTTTAACTTACTACTAGAGCGCTAGTAATACTTCTTTTTAATAGCTCTAGCCTAGATAGACTTACTAGGGGTTGATTTACTACTTATAGTCTTCCTTGCTTTAGGTACTTTACTAGCCTTCTTACTAGATTTCTTACTAGCCTTCTTACTAGATTTCTTACTAGCCTTCTTACTAGATTTCTTACTAGCCTTCTTAGTATTAGTAGCCTTTTAAGCGTTTTTTATTCTTATAGATAATATCTAAATATAATTAGTATAAAGAATAGGTATAATAAAGGAGAGGTTTAACTTATAATATAATTTATATAGTATTAAGTATAATATTAGTA
>JAOQIF010000592.1:0-54687 GCA_026260285.1 Colletotrichum sansevieriae | reverse complement strand
CTTAGATAATATAAAAGTAGTTATTAAATAATATAGTATAATAAGGAGGGAAAAGAACTAACCCTAGGGCGGGAAAAAGCTATTATTTTATAGATAGCTAAAGAGACCTCGCTAAACTATTGCAAAAGTAGATATAACTTCGGATAGTAAAGAATAGCAGTTATTTACTATAATAAGTACTACCTACTAGGAGATAGACGTAGTAAATTAGTAATAATAGTCGCTATCCGACCTAATTAATAGCCTCGTAATACGCCCGTTTAGAAGGGGGATAATAGGATAAAAAACGAAGTTATTATAAGGGCATAGTATAAGAAGGTGCTCGCTAGATAAAGAGCGAATAATAGGAGAACTAAAACGAAGCTACTATTAGGATAACTACCCTCTTTTAAAAGGAAATAATAGGATAAAAAACGAAGTTATTATAAGGGCATAGTATAAGAAGGTGCTCGCTAGATAAAGAGCGAATAACGGGAGAACTAAAACGAAGCTACTATTAGGATAACCGCCCTCCTTTAAAAGGAAATAATAGGATAAAAAAAACGAAGTCTTTATAAGGGTATAGCATAAGAAAGTGCTCGCTAAATAAAGGGCGAATAACGGGAGAATAAAAACGAGGTTATTATAAGGATAACTACCCTTATTCGAAAGGAAATAATAGGATCCCTTTAGAATAGCCCGGATAGAGAGCATAAAAGGGCCTAAAAGGAGAGGAACTATAAGGAATAGGACTATAGGCCTAGCTATTATATCTATAACTCCAAGGGCTCTACTATCTTTCAGCGAATATTCAGCAAATAAACACCGCGCTAGATAATAGTAGCGATAAGTGAAGGACCGGGGCTTACCCCGGGCAGCTAAGAAGGATAATAACAGAGGGCCGACCTATAATACCCGATCTTATAGTAGGGATTACTATAATTAGAAGGGGGATAATTATAAGGGACTAGATACCCCGACTAGAGAAGCTAGAGACGCTTTAGCTACTATAGGCCGAAGGGATAGAGAGGCCTATAGGTCTAGGGTATAGAACACTTATAGCGAAGACTTAGTAAATACTCGCTAAAGGCTAGAAATAAGGGATCTTAGAGGAAGCAAGCAAAAGTAGTATAATAATACGGACCCTATCTTTTAGGTGCTTCTGCTATTAGTTTGACCTAACCATGGCTCTTAGCCCCTCGATACCTTTACACATATCTAATAAATTAGAAAATAGACTATTAAGAGTATAGGCATCCTTATTAGCCCTAAGACCTTAAGTAATAGTAGTAATAAAACTATTATAATCTTCATCTAGGCTATTTAATAAATATGCTATGACTACCTAATTAAGTAATTTAAGCTTATTATATAGTGGATTATCTATAAGCTGCTTTATTTTATTTATATATTCTTCTATAGAGTTAAAAGTACTTAAAGAAGTATTAATTAACTCTTTATACGTTAGGAACTCGTTAGTAAACCCTATAGGCTCGTATAGGTCTTTAAGATATTTCTAAGCCTTATAGACTATTATATTATCTTATATAACCCTTAGAGGCTTATTATTATAAAATAGCTATATATAGTTAAGAGCCTTATTATTTAGATTAATATTATTATTATCTATAGGCTTAGATAAGTCTATAGTTATATCTTTACTAATAAGTAAGGCCTTAATACGTATAGACTAAACTTTATAGTTATTAGATCTAGATAGCTTAAGAAGCTATACTTTTGAATTACATATTATAATAACCTTTAGAGTATAATATATAGGCTCTAATATAGTATAGATCATAAAAAATAAGATAAGAGAGATATATATTATATAGCTTAGTAGTATTAACTATAGCTTTATTATATAGGTTATGTTATTTAACCCTAGAGGTTATGGGTTTAAATTGTTATATTCCTCCTCTTTTATTCCTCTTTCGAAGGGCATTTAGTAGGAGACTCTTCTATAGGAGGCTGAATAGGCTCTTCTATAATTAGGATAATAGATAGTATATCGCCTATATTAGGCCTTAATTATATTATAGTATAGATATAGGTAAACTAAGACCTATAGAGGCTTAGGGATAATTCTAATATACAATTAACTAAAGTAAGGTTAAATAGCTTTATTAAAATATTATCTCGCTTTAAAGGGGTAGGTATAGAGGTATAATTAAATAATTTAGGGTTCTAAATATTGTCTCGTAGTAGATTTTAGTCTTGAAGCTAGTAAACTAGTCTAGCTAGTATCTCTAGCTCTAAATAGGGCGGATAAAGGCTATATCTCTTAAAAGAATACCTTACATAGGTAACTTTAATAAAGAGAATAGGCTTAAGGTATTATTATAGTATTAAGGAGGTTAAATAGGGGCGAGGTTATTAAAAGGATTTAAGCTAGGCTTATAACTTATAAGAATAGGTATATAAGTAGCAAAAGGGATATTAAAATAGCCTAAATAATAGATATTTATAGGTTGAGTAACACTATAATAAAACCTAATAAATTTAAGCATAAGGAGGCATTTTTCCTGGAATGAATTAACCCCGTATTATCATTGTATGTTTATAGCTATAAGTATAAGAATTATAAATATATATATATATATATAAGGTTATTAATATTATTAGAACATATATAGATTTTTAAAGTATTTATTACTTGAAGGAAATATTATTATAGTTATTGTTTTTTGTTTTATAGTTATTAAAGTGTTATTAAAGAGATATTATATAGTTATATAACTATATATACTATAGTTATTTATTAAAGTTTATTTAATGTTTATAATATTAGAATAGAAATATAAAGATATACTTTCGGTATTCTTATAAGAAGTATTATATATAATACCTTTCCTATTAATTAAGGAGCTCTTTATAAACCTATAATATACTTAGCTAGTGCCTTTATATAGGTATAAAGTAGATTAGAAATAGGTTATTCGACTCTATAAAGCTTTATATAGGTTATAATAGGGCAGGAGAGGCCTCTAGCTACTATGTAGTAGTTTTACCTACTTAAGTGCAACAGACCTTCTAACTCCATGCCTCTTAATAATATATATAGCCTTCGGTTATATAATCCTCTCCTAACTATAGCTATACTTATATATACCTATAGCCTAACGATCGTTAACTTTATATTAATAATAACGTAGTTTTTAAGTATTTAATAGATTATAAAACTATTAACTTATTCTTTTAATATACTATCCGCGCTACTATTAAATACTACCTCTATTACTACTTTATCTACTAGCTATACTATTATTAGTAACGCTCTCTCTATTTAGTATAAGCTATACTTATTAATATTCCCCTAATAGGCTACCTCTACCTTAGTCATATAGAGGACCTACTTAAAGAAGGGCTACTCTATAGGGTATATAATAACCTATTAAACTTCTACTACTAAGTTTACTTATTTAGTTATAATAATATTATATATTATAGGGTCTCTTTTAGGGGTATTCAGGAGAGCTCTCCTAAGGGCTATACTAATAATATACTTTCTATATATAGTAGAGTAGTTAATAAAGGAGCGGGTTTTTTCAATTATATTAATATTAAACTCTCTAGTAATCCCTTATATATTATTTATATTAAAGGGTATACCTCGCTTAGGCTTAATATAGTTATATATAAGTTCTACTACTAGTATAGTTAAGGATTTGTTATAGGTTATAGGGATAAGGAAGAGGAAGAGGGAGAGATATAAGGCTATATATATAGTAGAGCTTCTTATACTTCTAGCTATAAGAACCTCTTAGGAAAGACCTCTTTAGTTAGGGAGGTATCTTTTATATAATAGTATTCATAATACCTTACTAAAAGGTATGTTAAGGAGTTGTCTTATATAGTAATATTTATAGTACCTTACTAGAAGGTCGACCTTTTAAGTTAAGGAGTTATCTTATATAGTAGCTTTTACCTTATTAGAAGGTTTAATAAGGGCGTTTCTAAGCTATAAGAGCCTTAGTAGCCTATTTAGCTCTAATATAACTAGCCCTAGTATAGTAAATATCTAACTTTATAATACTTAGAGGGTTACTTCTAAATAGGAATATATAGGGTTCTTATATTATTTTCCCTAACTAGTAGAGTGTATAAGTTAAAATACTTATATAATATTTCCTAAATTATAATTACGAACTAGGTGAATTTATTATAGTGTTTTTATAAAGGGGCTATAGTATAATTCCGAACCTAATAGAGATCTTAATAATAAGGAATAGTCTCTAAGTTATTTATAGAGGCTAAGTACTTTATAGTATTATTTACTACTTTAGAAGCGCTTTTAATATATAATTTCTTAAGTAAACTTAATATAAAATTTAGATAACCCCTTTATATATAGGTTAATAATAATAAGAGCAATTATATTCATAAAAAGAGAGTTTATAAATAATTATATAAAATACATATAGGTTTATAACTACTTTATATAAGAGGTTATTAAATATACTAAAATTAGCTTTAAGTATATATTATTAGTAAATAATATAGCTAAGTTATTTATAAAGCTACCTAGAAGAATAATCTTTAAATAACTCTATAAAAAGAGTACTATAAAGCTATTTAGAGCTAGTATTACGATAGAGAAGTATATTAAAATAATTTAAGCTTAATAAAAATAAGCTCTCAATAAGGAGGAGTATTATAATTATAAGTAGTGCTATATTAAAGTAAGTAGGCTATATATAGGTTAGAGGTATAATATATAGTATAAGAGCTTAATAGTATACAGAAGTGTATAATACGAGCGCGGGGTATATTATAATTAGGTATAAGGATAGCTTCCCTTATATAACTATAATTAATATACTCGTTTGACCCCGGTTTCTGACCCCTAACTGCGTATGGGATCCTTATCGTTACATCAAATTCTTGGATTCTGAGGCATTCGGGAATTAGAGCCGTAAAATGCTATGAAGATTGGGTGGAGACAAAAAGCGCGGCAAGAAATTTCAGGCTGCCGGCGGGTGCTGGACGGCTGGGTGGGCCCTGGCCGTTGATGGCGACTGTGACGGGGTAGAGGGAGGGAAAGGGGAATAAAAAAAAAAAAAGCTCACCGCTCTCGGCGAGGTGGTCGGTCTTGGAGGGGCTGTGGTAGGTACTCTCTGCGCGAAATCCAGCGTGCCAGTACACTTGACCTTGCCGGCCCTGACTGAAAGTAAGTGGCGGAAGTTGCCGGCTCAGACCCTGGGGGCCCAATGATGGCAGCGCTGGGGTTAGAATTACTGAGATCTGACTTTTGTTTACAAGCCATATCTTTTTCCTCACCTTTGAATAATAACCCCTCGTTCTTGCGCGCCAACCTCTTCGTTCCGCCATTTCTTCGAACCTCAAGACCGGCTCCAGCTCCTCGTCCTCCCGTCTATCGTTGCTTTCTATTTTCCGATCAGAGTCACTGGTGAAACTGGAACTGCCTGTTTCAGCGTCAATTCCTTTCTACCCCGCCTGCACTCGTTGTTTACCAACCTCTGTGTGTCTGGAGTGGTCGCCTGACCTAGATTTGGCAACGGACCCTCGCTCGCGCACTCAAATTCCCTTTCCGTGTCCGGGAGTTGAATATTGCAAGTCTCATTCACCGTCGCCAATCACTTGACCTCGTCGCCAAATCGAGAGAGCTACCCCGCCGGTCGTCTCGCCTTTGTGGTACCGAGAGTCGAAGCCACTCGTTCATCCCACAGACGGAAACGCAAACGCAGACGCAAACACCGCAGCAGCCATGGATATCGACACGAGCCGTCGCAACAAGGTCCCCCGCCCTCTGTCCGACTCGGAAAGGGGTCGATTGGAAGAGTTCATCGACTCAATCCACTACTCGGCGCGGTAGGCATCCTTGATGTTCATTCGCATGCTTCTGCACAAGTGAGGAAACGAATTGGCGGTGCTAACGCTTGATCTGTCCGCAGATACTCTGACAGCGAATTTGAATACCGTCACGTGCAGTTGCCCAAGGCTATGCTCAAGGCCATCCCCAAAGACTACCATGATGCTTCCCACGGAACACTGAAGCTGCTCTGGGAAGAGGAATGGCGCGCGCTCGGCATTACTCAGGTATATATCCCTAACAATGATTCTACCAACTGTGCACATCAAGCGCTAATATTTCATCCAGAGTTTGGGTTGGGAGCACTACGAGGTGCACGAGCCGGAGCCGCATATCTTGCTGTTCAAGTTGGTCTACCCTTCGTTCTAGTCACAGACATTTGATCAAGCCAAGCTAACTTGTTTACCAAAGGCGTCCCCTCAACTACCAGCCACCCCAGTGATACGTTAAACGAGCCGATAACCCTCGTCGTCTGCACACGCAGAACGCGTCCCCGCTTCCCGCCCTGCAGGTGCTATTTGGGCCATGCTCTCGACGACACGAATTACGGCCAATGATGATTGACGCTTTCTCTGGAGACTCATGAGAGGACGTTCAGAGATATTAATACCTCCGTCTTCACGGACCACGGCAAGTGGTACACAGACGGCGCATACCATTACGGTTATTGCATTTATTTGGGCGGTTTGAGTCATCGGGATTTGTTAGTGTTGGACTGTTCTGTTTGCTGTCTGCTGATTGTCTTGGAACCTGGTTGAGGATTTGTCGGGATAGAGAGGTGGTATATCGCCCAGCGCAAGTGGCCAGCGCATTGCCAACGCTGCTTTGCCGCTGCTGCTGAGCCTTACCAACGATCGCCGCAGATGGCCGTCGAGGAATGCATGTCACGTCTGGGAAACAGGAAGTGATGGCGCGCTGATTGTGTAAATAGTCATCCGTTTGGCTATCACCTGAGTAGCTCAGCTCGGCTAATGACAGTAATGAAGACAGAGGTCAGGGACATGCGCATTGGCACCAAACATTTTTGCGACCTTGCAGTGCTTGGGAACTCAAGCTCAACATTAGACCACTCCTATGTATCTCTTTTCCAAATATGCGATGGCCGCGCAAAACCGAAGCACGGTACGGATTTTTCGGCTTAAACCGACATGCTTGGGCACAAGTCCCACATGATCTATTCTCATGCCGACCCTATTGCAAGACGTGCAGACGGAATGTCGTGCATGAACAGTATGAAATGCCCTTCTAGGTAGCTGTTTCTCACAGGTCGGTATCTGGTATCGCTCTACATGAAGATTCATCTGCGCAGGGTTACTTGGGGATGGAGACATCGCTTTGACTGCCTCCCTGTAACAACAAGGATCCTATGCGCAGTCAGGGGTTAGAAACTAAGGTCAAACGAGCGTAATAATTATAGTTATAGAAGCGAAGCTAGCCTTATACCTAATTATAGTACGCCCCGCGCTCCTATTATATACTCTTATATACTATTACGCATTTATATTATATATTATATCTCTAATCTATATATAATTTAATATTATATTATATATGGCTTACTTATTATAATATAATACTACTTATAGTTATAATACTCCTCCTTATTAAGAGCTTAGTTTTATAAAGCTTAAATTCTTTAATATACTTATTAAGTTTAGAATTACGCCGCAGCCCCTTTACAAAAATCTATAATAAATTCACCTAGTTCGTAGGTATAATTTAGGAAACATTATATAAGTATTTTAACTTATACCCTCTTCTAGTTAAGGAAAATAATATAAGAAGGTTATATATTTCTACTTAGAAGCAAACCTTTATATAAAGTTAGGTATATACTATACTAGGGCTAATTATATTAGAGCTAAATAGGCTACTAAGGCTCTTATAGTAATACCCTCGCTAAACCTTCTAGTAAGGTATTATTAAAGCTATTATATAAGATAACTCCTTAACTTAAAAGGTCGACCTTTTAGTAAGTTACTATAAACGCTATTATATAAGAGATAACTCATTAACTAAAGAGGTCTTTCCTAAGAGGTTCTTATAGCTAGAAGTATAAGAAGCTCTACTATATATATAGCCTTATATCTCTCCCTCTTCCTCTTCCTTATCCCTATAACCTATAATAAATCCTTAACTATATTAGTAGTAGAACTTATATATAACTATATTAAGCCTAAGCGAGGTATACCCTTTAATATAAATAATATATAAGGGATTACTTATTACGGGCTACGCTACTGCTGGCGTCTGGGTGGTGCTGCAAACCCTAAGGATTCTGCCCTTAACGACCGCTCTCGCTTAACGTTCGCCCTATATCCGCTTTTCTATTATATAGGGAACTTCCTAGGAAACTTTCCTTCCTTAGCTTAGATTATTATAATTAAGGCACCCCTAAGTTAAATAAACCTAAGCTAGCCCCTTATATATCTAAGCTCTCTCTCTATACCTACCTCGCTAGTTATATAGCGTAATAGATAGCAGGTAGGAAATAGAACTAGCTATGCTTATAGTAGCTAATCTAGAAGTGCTACTAATAAGCAAGGAAGCGTTCGAAGCAATTTATATAGCAATTAATAAGCTTAGTAACTAGCTCGATAGCTTAATAACTATATAGTAGCTTAATAATAAACTAACTACGGAGCTCTAGCAAGATATAGCGGGTAGCTACGCCCTAGTATTGCTAATACTATCCCTATAGCTAGAGACTACCTAGGGAGCAGGGGGTGCTTAGCAAACGAAACCCCTTTCTAACCCCCCTAAGTTCAGAGGAAACTATAATAAGTATGCTATATAGGTATAATAGATATATAATAAAGTTAGGATAGACCGGGACTTCTACCTAAGCAATTAAGAAGCCTAGTATCTTATTAACTCCTATCTAGAACCTAAAGTATAGCTAGTAGTTATAGCCTTCTATAGCTTAGGGGGTAGTAATAGCTTATTTAAGCTAGATACCTTCTTAGTATACCTAGACTATACCTATAGTAACCCTAATATTATAAGCAAGGCTCTTAGAAGACTCTTAGAGCTTTAAATAAAGTATAATAAAGCCTTCGCCTTATTCCTACCCCGCTTTAAATATATTATTATAGAAGCAAGTAGCATAATATAACTAGATAGCATCTAGATCAACTACCTATATAGGGCACTATCTTATAAGCTTCTTAACTATCTAGTTAACTACCTAACCCCCTATAAGTATACTAAATATATTAGCTTTATATAGGATATTATATAGAAGCTAGAGGGATTATATTATATTCCTAATACTTCGCGCTAGCTTATAATATTTAGATTAAGAGTATTACCTGCTAGAGTAGATATAGATAGGGATACTAGGATAATAGGGTTAGTATACACCTCGCGCAAGGGTATAAGTAAAGGTCCTAATAAAGAAACGCGCTACTATTTCAAGTATAAGTAGATTAGTTACCTATAAAGGGACTACTAGAAGGCTAAGAAGTTAAAAAATAGTCTTAGAATAGCAAAAGCTATTAAGGAAATAATATATTTAGACTTAGGAGAGGTTAAAAGTAAAAAAAACCCTTCTAACTTAGGAAATAAATAACCTTAGTGCGAAATTAGATATTAGGGATAATAGAGGAAGAGCAGGCTAGTTAAGAATAATTCTAGTTAGAATATAGTATAAGCAGGCCTTCTGCGATATTAGTAGTTAGAGTTAATAAAAGCACTCCTACTAATGCTTTAATAGACTATAGATATAATATCTATATGATAGTAGACTACTAATATGCCCGCCGCCTCTATTTACTATATATTAACTACTAAGCATAATAATTATAAGGCTTTGCTAATAACTCGGCTTAAGCTATAGCAAAAGGCATAGCTATATTATACCTCGAGATTAGAGGCTATATATAGTAACTCTTTACTTATATAGTAAAAAGACTAAATATTAACCTCTTCTTAGGGAAGCTATAAATAGAATAAACTATATTATTTATAATATAGCAGAGAAGTAGGTATATTATAGGAAAGCAGGGGTTATTATTACCCTTTAAGAATAAAAAGAACCCTAGAGAGTAAGGGAGATCTAAGAAGCCTACTAACTTAATGCTACCTCGTTTATAGCAATCTACTAGAGGGTTAATAAGAGCTAGCTATCTAGGCTAGAAGTAGGAATATAAGTAGTAAGCCTAAGGGATATTAAAAAAGCGCTTAAGGTAAAGAAACTAGAAGACTATTTAGAGAAACTACTATAATATATTTATAACGAATTTATAGAGCTTTTTAAGCTAGCTAAGTTATACCCCCTACCCCTAAGTTATCCTAGTATAGATTATAAAATCCACCTCGAGTGCAATACCTATAGCTAAGAGGCGCCCTTACCCTAGGGACCCCTCTATAGCATATCTAGGGAGGAGTTATTAGTATTAAAAAAGATGCTTATAGACCTGCTTAATAAGGGCTTTATTTAAATAAGCAAGTCTCCTGCTAGTATACCCGTACTTTTTATTAGGAAGCCTAGTAGAGGATTATAGTTTTATTATAACTACTAAGTATTAAACGCAATTACTAAGCGAGACTACTACCCTTTACTTTTAATCTAAGAGACCCTCTAGAGGGTTAGTTTAGCAAAGTAGTATACTAAACTAGATATAGTAGCTACTTTCTATAAGATTTATATAATAGAGGGGTACTAGGAAAAGACTGCTTTTTATATATAATATAAGCTCTTTAAGTAGCTAGTCTATCTATTCGGATTAAGCGGAGCCCCTATAATATTCTAATGATATATTAATAGCATGCTCTAGGAGTTCCTTAATAAATTTATAATAATATATATTAATAATATATTAATCTATAGTAGCAGCTCCTGAGTAGACTATAAGCAGAAGGTATATAAGGTTCTCTAGGCCCTCTTAGAGGCTAGTCTTAATCTTAACCTAGCGAAGTATAAGTTCTCTATAAAAATAGTAAAGTATATAGGATTTATCCTAAAAGTAGGCAAGAGTATTACTTATAATATAGAGAAAGTATAAGTAATTATTAAATAGGAAGCGCTTATTTTAATAAAAGGATTACAAAGTTTCCTAGGGTTTACTAACTACTACTAAGTATTTATATTAGAGTATTCAGGGGTTATAAAGCCCCTTACCCTCCTAATAAAGAAGGGAGTGCTATTTATCTAGGGTAAGGAATAAGAAGATATATTCTAAGCGCTTAAATACTACTTCTAAACTGCACTAGTATTATATTGCTTCAACCTATAAGCCCTAACTATAGTTAAGATAGACTACTCAGGGTTCGCTTTAGGGGGGGTGCTAACTTAAGAAGATATATAAGGATAGCGCTATCCTATCGCTTTCTACTTATAGAGGCTAACCCCTGCTTAATATAACTACCTAATCTATAATAAGGAGCTATTAGTAGTAATTACTTATTTAAATATATAGGATGCTAAGCTAAGAAGCTGCCCTAGGTTTAAGGTCCTTACTAACTATAAGGGCCTCGAATACTTTATATAAAAGTAATATTTAATAGAATGCTAAAGTTACTAAGCGGAGTAGTTATTAAGGTATAATTTCTACTTAGAATATCGACCTAGTTGCCTAGTAGCTATGCTTAATATGCTCTTATGCTACGAATAGGACGCCCCGAAGGGATAGGAGGATAAATAAGAGAAAGGGATAGTAATATAAATAATCCCTAACTCTACCCTAGGTAAGGTAAGGAGGATAGCAATAGTTAAAGCCCCTGCTATAATAGTATTCGAGGATCTAGCCCTTTAATATATATAGAACGAAGCATAAGTAGAAGATAACTAGTACTAAGGGGCTTACTTTATAGTAATAAGGGGTAACTAAAGCTTCCCTCCCTAGCTAGGCCTAAAACTATAGATCGCTAAGTATAGTATTAATACCCTTAGCTAATTAATATTTAGAGACCGGATCTAGGTGCTAGGATTAACGGATGAAAACTACCCTCGGAATATGCTTCGAATGCAGTTAATTTAGAAGTACTATAACTTAGTAATAATAAGCTACCCTAGTTAGAATAATGCCCTAGCTATCCTAGCCTAGCAATACTTCTAGCTAGGGTAGTCCTCTATAGTTCGCTAGTTTATAAGAAACTATAATAGCTATAAGTATAGAATGATTTAGCGATAAGCGAAACGCAAGCTTCTCTAACCCTTACTAGTAGTAGAATAGCTATATTATAATCTTACTATAGATTTTATTATAAACCTCCTATGCGTAGTAAAAATAGGGTTGAGATACCTCTAGGTAATAGTTAATAGGCTCTCTAAGATAATAACCCTAGAAGGGATACCTTCGATAGATATAGAAATATGCGTAGAACGCTTTATAAACTACTACTACTAATTCTATAGTATACTAAAGTCGATCGTTAGCAATAGGGGTAGTAATTAGATAAGTCGGTTCTAGTAATAGTTCTACACGCTTATAAAGATCGAATAACGCTTAAGCACCGCCTTCTACCTATAGATAGATAGAGTAATAGAACGCTTTAATTAAGAGATCTAAGTAGTCCTATAGATAATAATTAACTTCGCTTAGGATAACTAGGAGGTTTACTTACCCTCTATTTAACTAGCAATTAATAGCTATAACGCAGCTATAATAGGAGTAAGCCTATTCTTCTTTACCTATAGATATTATATCGACCTAGTATTAGTAGTATAGCCTGCGCTAGAGCTATTAACCTCATGCGAGTTAGCTACTAATAAGTTTATTAGTAAACTAAAGTTAACTATAGAGTTAGCCTAAGTAGCTATTACTATAGCCTAATAGACTATAGAATAATTAGCAAATAGTAAAAGGATACTAGCAGAACGCTATAAAGTAGGTAATAAGATCTAGCTATTATTAGCTAACTTCTATATAGAGAGACCCTATAAGAAGTTAGATTAGCTATACCTAAAGTATAAAGTAACTAGGGTAATCTTACTAATTATAATCGAGTTGAATATTCTAAGCAGGGTTTATAACTAATTTTATATTAGCCTACTACGCTACGCTACGGACGACCCCCTCCTAAGCTAAGAAGTTAATAATCCCTAACCGCCCCTGATTTTCGAAGATAGGGAGGATAAATAGGAAGTTAAGTCTATTCTAGCTATGCGCTAGAAGTATATAGGTAGGGGTAGGTATTGCGAGTTATTAGTTAAATAGATAGGGTATAGTTAGCCTACCTAGGAGCCCCTATAATTATTATAAGATAACTAGGCGGTAGATAAGTATAAAGAAAAGTATAGCCTGATAAATAAGAATAATAGCAACCCCTAGTATGCTATACTATAAGCTAGGTAGTAGTTAATAAGCAGGGATAGGATAGAGGGATAGTAGCTAGATAATTTATAATTAGAGAAGTAAGTAGAAAATAGGAGATTCTATTATAATATAAAGCTATAGGGAGGTAGAACGAGACCTAGGCGGGCCCTAGGTAGGCGGATAGCAGGCGGATAGCAGGCGAGTAGAAACTATAAACCTAGGGAGATAACCCTTACTCCTCCTGCTCTTTATAAATAGTAGTAGTAGTATTAGTAAGCTAAGAAAAGGGGTTAGATTAATCTATTAGGAATAAGAGAAAGGCAGGGATAAAACGAACCTTATAAAGGACCTTAGCTATATCTAGGTAAGCCTAGGCGAAGTAATATAGCTATGCTTTATTAGGCTTAATTAGGAGGGAAAGCAAGGTAGTAGTTATAGTAAAAGCACTAAGGATAGGGGTAACTAGGGAACTAGCAGAGGGCGTAGGGGAGGCGTCTATCTTAATAGCAGCCTTAGTAGTATGCTTTATAGTAGCATAGGTATAGACCTCGCGGTTTTAGATAGAAGTAGCGCGAAGGAGCTCTATATAAGCCTCGATCTATATAGGGAGCTATAATTATTAGTAATAACCCCGAGATATAGGAATAGCAAAGTCTTATTAAGGTCCTCTTATTAAGGCTATAGTAAATAAGGCAATCCTAGCTAAGAGAAGTAAACTCCTCTTAGTAGCAAATTATACTAGGGTTGCTCTAGTAGAACGTTAGCTCTATAGAGAAGGAATAATAAGGAAGCAATACCTATATTAATATAAGCAGACTTAATAGCCTTATTAGAATAGTAGATATAATAGATAATATTATTTATAACTTAGTTAGCCTTATAATAATTAAAAAGCAATAGGATAGTATACCTCGCTTAATAATATTATAGTAAGCTATAATATCTCTAGGCTTCTTAGCCTTAGCTATAGTAGATATATACTTTAGGCAAGGGACCTTATAAAGAGGTCCCTAGGTCTTATTCTAGGGGATGCTACTAAAGATAAGCTAGTATAGGTAGGGATCCTAGTAGAATATTAGAAAAATATTAAATAAGTAGAAGAATATATATTATAAGGGGCTCCCGGGTAATAGGATATATAGGAAGGGGGCGGTCGAGGTATTCGCGCAGCTCCTAGCTAGCTAGGGTATAGAGGGGATTATTTATACGATCGAAGTTATTAGGAGTAGCCTCCTTATAGTTAGAGAGGCTAGTAGAGGTAGAGCGGTTAGAAGGCAGGCCCTTAATAAGAAGAGGAGACTCTATCTCCTTATTAGAATTAGGGAGGGGCTATATAGGGTTAATTATAGCGAAACTATAGGGAATAAGCGAATAGTAACTTATAGGGGGTGCTATTATAGAAGCAAGGGAAATTAGATTAATTAGATCTATATAAGTTAGTAATTAATAGGGGTTTAGATATAACGAACTTATATTAATATAGACTAAGAGCGCGCTAATAACGCTACTAAAATAACGAGTTATTAGCTAAAATAATATTATAATTAATTAGTTAACTTACTCTGGTATAGGTTAATAAGAAGAGGGAAAAGAGGAAGCAAACTAGAGGTGCGAAAAATCATATTATTATAATTATTACTTATAGGGCGCGGAGCGGCTAGCAGCCCGGATTAATATTGCTCTAGACTAGCCCTTAGCCTGTGCTCAAACCTATAACTTATATAAAGGCTAGGGGGAGGGGGGGGGGGAGGGGTATATATTACGGGCTATGCTACTACTGGCGTCTAGGTGGTGCTATAAACCCTAAGGATTCTGCTCTTAATAACCGCTCTCGCTTAACGTTTGCCTTATATCCGCTTTTCTATTGCACTTCCTAGGAAACTTTCCTTCCTTAGCTTAGATTACTATAATTAAGGCACCCCTAAGTTGAACAAACCCGGGCTAGCCCCTCACATTACTAGAGAGTTTAATATTAATATAATTAAAAAAGCCCTCTCCTTTATTAACTACTCTACTATATATAGAAAGTATATTACTAGTATAGTCCTTAAGAGGGCTTATTTAATACCCTTATAGGGAACTCTATAAAGTATAATAATATTATAGCTAAATAAATAAACTTAGTAATAGAAGTTTAGGGGGTTATTATACACCTTATAGAGTAGCTCTTCTTCGAGTAGGTCCTCTATATTACTAAGGTAGAGGTAGCCTATTAGGGGTTAGTAAGTATAGCTTGCGCTACCTATAGTATAGAGAGAGCGTTACTAATAATAATATAGCTACTAGTAGATAAAGTAGTAATAGAGGTAGTATTAGTAGCGTAGGTAGTGCGCGAGAGGATAAGTAAATAGTTTATAGTTTGAATAATTAAAAACCACGTTATTATTAATATAAAGTTAAGGATTATAAGGCTATAGGTATATATTAGTGCGGCTATAGTTAGGAGAGGATTATATAACCGAAGGCTATATATTATTAGGAGGCGCGGATTTAGAAGGGCTATTATACTTAAGTAGGGAAAATCACTATATAGTAGCTAGAGGCCTTAATATACTTATATATATTAATACTAGCTCTAAATAGCTATATTTTATTTTTCTTATAGAGTTGCTCAAAACTTATTCTCTTAAGAAGCTGTATAAATAGGTTAGCTATATTATCTACTAATAATATTTGTTTAAACTAAATTTTATTTTATTTAATAACTTTTATATAAAGTAGGTATAAACTTATATATTATTTATATAATGATTTATAAAGTCTTACTTTATAAATATAACTACTTCTATATTATTAACCTATATATAAAGGGGCTCTTGAAGCTCTATATTAAGTTTACTTAAGAAATTATATATTTAAATACTTCTAATATAATAAACAATACCATATATTACTTAGTATAAGGGACTAGATACCCAGACCGGAGAAGCCGGAGACCCCTCAGCCGGCATAAGCTAAAAGGATAGAGAGGCCTATAGGTCTAGGGTATAGAACCCTTATAATAAAGACTTAGTAAATACTTACTAAAAGCTAGAAATAAAAGATCTTAGAAGAAGTAAGTAAAAGTAGTATAATAATATAAATCCTACCTTTTAGGTGCTTCTACTATTAGTTTAACCTAACTATAGCTCTTAGCCCTTTTAATACTTTATAATTCTTTTGCTTCTACCTTACTTTAGGAAGGTTAGTAATAATAATAGTACTACGTACCTAAGCGACGCCTATTAATTAGGCTAAAGAACCTAAACCTAATATTTACTAAGAGTAGAGTAAAATAGCTTATATAAACCTATATAAGGAAGCTAAACCTAGCGAGCAATTAGAAGATAATATAAGCTAATAAGGGGAGGTAAGAAACTATGCTTTAAGCGAGGCTAGGGACCCTGAGGAGAATAGGCTACTTATGCTAAATACTTACTATATAGATAATAAGTATATATAGAAAAATAGGGAATATAAGACCCCTTTCTATAGACTAGACAGGCTAACGGGCTAGATATCCGCAGCTATAGCTAATAGGCTAGCCTAAGCTAGAGGGCTAGATAAAGCAACTAGCTAAGCGCTAATATAATAGATTATAACTATAATAGCTAACTAGCATAAGCTAATTACTATTATATTAAGTAACTAAGATCCTGCTAAGTAATTAACTAAGGCTTATAAAAAACCCCTAAATTATAATATAGCGCGCCTTATTAGTAAGTCTATTAGTATAATAAGGGAAGATTAGCTTATTATAGTTAAAGAGGCTTATAAGCACCGCCCTAGCTGCTCTAATAGCTAGTATATCTAGTAGGCTTTGAGTATAATAGAGCATACCTTATAAATAGAATAGCGGAATTATTAGCAAATACTTATAGATAAGTTAGGGAATTAGGTTAACCCTAAATAGGAAGACTTTAGAATTTTTATAAGAGGGTAGTATATTATACCTAAGCTCTAAGAGTAAAACTACTATAATATTCTAAGATAGTGCTATTAGATGGATAATAAGAAACTAATTATATATTAGGCTTAATAGAAGTCTATTAACTAAGCACTTAGCAAGCTATATATAGGTAATACAAAGGCATATGCCTTCTTTTAGGGCTTTATTAGAACCCTGAAAGATAAGTGTAAGAGTATGGCTAAAGGCCTAAACCAGGAAGGGCTAGAATATTGAAACGTAGATATCCGTTATTATATTAGACTATTGCTTAACCTTCTAAGTTTTTCGCTTATAGAGTATAGAGTTTTTCTCTAAGGTATGTTCCTTCGCCCCTAACTCGCTGACGTTTTGCTAATAGCGTGGCTCTATATCCTGCACCCGCTACTATTCCTTATAATTGCCCCCCCTTCTAAAGCCTTAGTCCCTAAGGTATATTAGTAGGGTAATATAGCTCTACGTTGCTAACTATAGGGCGATAGTTTAGCGCCTTTATTATATTATTTGCTATCGCTCCTTCCTACGCCGGATTTAGGCTGCTATAGTAAATAATATATTTTATTTTCTAGTAGTTTATATATTTTTAAATTTTAAGTATCGCTATTATTTTTTAATTAGTTATTAATAGTTATATAACCGTTTAGTAGTATATAGCTAGTAATTATTTAGCCTTATTACCTAGCGATGCTAATTATAAAAGGGCGTCTACTTTTCGAGGTCTCTAACCTAGCTAGATTTTTCCCCCTTTAGTATCTCTTTTTCAACTCGATAGCCTTTATTACTTTTCTTTTCGTTATCTATTCCACAAGCCTTTACTACAATTATTAATTTTCTAGCTCTTTTCTAGTTCATTTCTTTCACTATTATCTCGCTAACTATTCTCTATTATATCTTATATCGCGCATATAGGTGCGATTCTCGCTAAATACCTATACGATCCCGAAATCCTCTCTAGTAACCTTACTAGTAATTCTAATAGTAGCTATCCCTATCTTAGCTATCTCTATAAGATATATTAAGACGTTATTAACCTTCGCTATATATATAGCGAATATATGCAGAAGTATATCTATTATAACTTTAATAAGAAGAAGTACGCTATTATAAGTCTCCGCTAGTTTGCTACTAGGTCGCTATATACTAATACCTAGTAGGTTCCCTAGGAGCTTTAGGGCGTAGCCTAGACTACCTAGAATATATTCTATTAGATCTAAATTTAGGAATAGGAGGGTATCTTAACCCCTCTTTATTATTATTATATTCTCGCTTCCCTCGCTAACTATTTAGTAGTATAGAAATATATTACTAAGCTAATCTACGATCCTACTACTAGTAGTAGTAGCTATAATATAGAGTAGCTCTAACTCCAGGAGCTCGCTTCTATTTATAAGCACCTCGCCCTTAATATCTTAATTCGCATAGGCAATTGCTCGCTACTCCCTTGCTAATTATATCCTGCTAATAACTAGTTCTAGGTTAGTACCCTTTATAATAGTATTAATATTCTTTAGCACCTAAACGCCGCCTAGCTGCTATATATTTATAATAATAATCCTGCTATATATCTCTATAATAAGATCGATTATCTAGTTAATAACCCTTTAATAAAACTAGTCCCTAAGCGCCCTCGTAAGTATAATATTAACTCCTTTCCCGAGTTTAATAAGTTGCTTTAAGACGACCTCCTTAAGTATGCCTCTAATAATATTCCCTCTTACTTTATTACTATTATTAGTACTTACTCTATCTCTTACGCCTCCTACCTCTATACTCCTACTAAATATAGCTAAGAGGATAGCAACGATTTAGCAAAAAAGGCTAGAAAGGCTAAGAAGACTAAGGCTACTATTACTATCTCTAATAATAGCTCTAGTAATAAGTCGGGTAGCAAGGCGGGTAGTAGCTCTAGTAGAGAGTTAGGTAGTAACCGGGGTAGTAAGTCTAGTAATAAGTTAGCAGGTAGTTAGTCTATAGGTAATAATAATAGGGATACTAGTAATATTAGTAACGCTAGCTTAGCAACTAGTCGCTATAGTGCTATTCGTAGTCGTGGTGGTTAGGGTGCTTGCGCTTATAGCTATAGTTAGAAGTAAATAACTATTTAGATAGTTAGCTCCCTCCTTTTTCTTATAGGATAATACCCTTCTTTCGCTATAATATTAGTAATAATTCGCTACTTAATACGATTAATATTCTACTTCTCAATTTAGCTTCTATTTGATAGTCTTATAATTTGTAATTAGCAACTTATCGCTATAACCTTATAACTAGTTATCCTACTTCTTATAAGACCTCCTATGCTATCTATCAAACTTATGAACAGCCTCCTGCGCGTTCGCTAAGTTCTCTATGGGTTCCTACGTATTATATTCTATAGGCTATCCTACTTACTTGACTAGATACTACGTATTATTGCTAATACCTTGCTATATAATAATCTCTTCTACCTCCTATTCCTCTAGCTTATCCTTAAGCTCTAGGTATATAGGCGAACCCTCGCTACCTTCTTAGTAGTTATCCTATAGTTCTAATAAGGTAATAGAGAATACGTTATATATCTATCGGTATTATAGTAGTAGATAGACCCTATATGCTTGTATATTAACTAGTTCTATAATAGCTACCTATATAAACCTAGGTGCTAATTTTTTATTCTTAAACTAGAAGTTCTTTATTAATAGCTTAACGACCTATCCCTAATAATAGGTCTAGTCCTTATACCTCGCGTTATAATACTTAGCTTATGCCTTAGTAGCCTTCTGCTACTATTCCTAAGCCCTCTCGCAGAGTCTCGAAATATATTCGATTCGCTCCCTTACGCCCTATACCACGACCCTATTCGCAGGGGCTATATATTCTATATAATGCAGGTAATAACTATATAAGGCCTCTATTAGCGAGTAGCTAGTAGTGCTATAGCGACTATTATTATATGCGAACTCCGCCTCGGGTAGCTAGACTGCTTATTCTTATAGCGAATCGCTAGTATATGCTTGCAAGTACTTTTCTAACATCTAGTATATCCTTTCTAACTACCTATTAGTCTAGGGATAGTATATAGTAGAGAGGCGGCGCTTAATATCCCTCTCTCTTATAAACTCTTCCCAAAATTAGCTAGTTAAGAGCTTATCTTAGTTGCTAATAATACCCTCTAGAGTGCTAAAACAGCATTTAACCCGTTCGTAGATAATCCGCGCTAACTTAGCAGCTATTAGCTGCTTCGTTATTAGAATAAATATAGCGAACTTAGTTATTTAGCATATAATAACGAGAACTATATTATATTCTCTGCCTATATGCTGAAAGCTCGCTAGCAATCTAGTAATAAAGTCTATGCTTATTTCCTAGAACGGGTATATAGGTAAGGGTAGTAGTTATAATTTCCTATAAGGCTTATGCCTCGGAACGTAGTTCCCCTAGTATATATAGCACCTAGTAACGTAATCACGTATATCTATAGCTAAGTTTAGCTAATAGAAGTTCCTCGAGATTAGCTTAGTAGTCTTATTTACCCCTATATACCCCGCCCTATAGTTATCGTGGTATTAGCAAAGGATCTCTAGCCTTAGAGACCCTTCTTATAGTATCTCTAGCTATCTCTTATAGAATAGGGTTCCCTAGCTATTAATTATATAGCCCCTATAATTACTAGCCAGTCCGCGCGCCCTCTCTAATTATATCTAGTAGTATAAGTTATTAGCCTGTAGTCTATAGATAAGATTTTCTATTACTTCAGAGGGTTGCTAACTATCCGCTATTTCGCTTATTATAAGCTCCCTTATAACCTAGCATAGGATATACTATTATGCTATAGTAACCCTAGCTCTAAACGAGTCCTCTTAGTTAATAACCTCTCGCTAAGCGTTCTCTATATCACCCCTTGCTCTTTAGCGTTAAGTTATTATAGCTACTATAGTTATAGTAATATTAGCGCGCTATAGAGCGCGATGCTAACTAGAGACCGAGGCGTCTCTGCCCCCGGAGCTATCTATCTAGAAGGGGCACCTTATGCTAGCCCTTATAGTATTAATAAATGCTTTTGAGGTCTCTATACTACCTTATAGTATAGTAATACTTATCTAAAGGTCTGCTAGTAGTTTACTAATAAGCCTTAGCTTCTTTGCTAGGGTTAGGAGTATATTATTATACTTCACCTCCCCCTCTATATAGTCTAGCCTCCTAGATAGACTATCTGCTAGGTTTATAACCCCTAACTTATGCTCTAGGTTGAAGTTAAATACTAAGAGTTTATATACCTACCTAGCGAGCCTTCCCCAAAGGTCCTACGTAGGCGCGCTAATAAGTCCCTTTAGTACCTAGTAATCTATTAGAACTATAAACTTCTTCGATATACCCTAAAGGTAGTAAGCCTAATAGTTTAAACTCTTAACTATAGCGAGAAGTTCCTATTAGCCTGCTCCCTAATATTGCTCTATATTACTAAGCTTCTGCAAGTAGTAGGCAACTAGTTGCTACTAACTATTAATATGCTATAATAGGATACTAGATATAGCCTTTATAGAGGTATCTATCTTAACCCTTATCTTATAGGTTAGGTCTTAGTATCGGAGAATTATTACTAAGTAGAAGGCTGCTTGAAGCTGCTCGAGAGCCTATTAAGCCTCTTCTAGCTAGTAAAACTCGCCTCCTTTCTTGCTATTCTCGCTACCCTTTAGTAGGGATATTATTAGGGCTATAATACCTAAATATCCTGCGATAAACTTATAGTAGAAGTTATAGAATCTAAGGAAGACCTAGATATCTCGGTATATCTTTAGCAGCTTCTATTTAGCAATAGCTCAGATGCGAGTTTAGTTTATTAATATACCCTCGGGTATAATAATATATCCTAGGAATTCTACCCGCTATTAGTAAAACCTATACTTACTAAGCTTAATATAGAGCTCCTACTAGCGAAGCCTGCAGAGCACTCGGAGAAGGTCCTTTATATACTACTCTCTTATCTCTAAGTAGATTATAATATTATCTATATAAGTAATATAATAGGTATCTAGTAGCTTAGCGAGCGCTTAGTAAATATACGCCTAGAATATAGCTAGGGCGTTTATAAGTTTAAATAGCATAATAGTATATTCGAAGTACCTATAATGCGTCCTAAACGCTATTTTCTAGCGATCCTCTAGCTTAATATAAATATAGTAATATATATCTTAAATATCGATTTTCAAGATCTATTTCGCTCCCCGAAGCCTATCTAATAGTTTGCTAATAAGAGGGAGTAGATATTAGTTTTTTATTATTACCTTATTTAAGCCTCGATAATCTATATAAAGGCATAGGGACCTATCTTTCTTAGGTATGAAAAGGATAGGGGCGCCTGCCTTACTAGTTAAGGGTTAGATCCGCCTTATTGCTTAGTTATTAGCAATATATTAGCGAAGTTCTTCTAACTAATGCTTATTTAATAGGTAGATAGGCCTATATAGGGGTTTCTTTCCTTTAATTAAATCGATAGTATATTCCGCGCCCTCTAGAACCGGGTATTGCTTTGCTAACTATTCGTTAAATATTACCTATTCACTAGATAGTTCTAGTAGTAACTCTATATTGCCCTCTAGGGTATCTTCTTCTTCTAGAGCCCCTATTAGTAGTTTATAGGGAGTAATATTCCCCGATATATATATAATATAAGCCTTCTAGCTATTCTTAACGATCTCTTATATAAATACTAATAGCTTAGTAATACTAAAGCGTTCATATTCCTAGGTATTTATCCGGGTATTAATTATAATACCCTCTCTTCTTATAAAGTATTATAATAGGAGAAGGTCCCCTACTCCCTCGGGTTAGGAGGCTTTAGTAAAGAGTTGCTATATCTTCCTCGCTTCTCCTCCTAAGTTAATAAGGAAGAATATCAACTAGTATATATTCTAGCCTATTATAGATAACCTATTAAACCCTTCTAATATAAGGGCGATAGCTACTATAAGTTATAGTTATAGGGATTTAGCTAGTTAGCTACTAATAATATCAACCTAGGAATAGGAATCTATATCTACTACTACTTCTTATTTAGCGATATTCTAGAGAACGATCGCCCGTCCTTTTATAGTAGCTCCTTTTAGGAGGGTATCTAGTTCTAATTTAAGCATAGGGGTTACTAGTATAATCCCCTAGCTTACTTATTTTCTAATGAGTTAAGTTCCTTAACTCTTAAGGATTAGATTATATTAATCCTCGCTTTCTTAGCGAGTACTTAGTATCCTATTGCTATTTTATTCGCGCTTCGTTTCGCGCGTTTATCTAGGTAGTCTACCCTCTTATACCCCTTTCGCTTATAGCTAAAGCATACTATATAATTAGATATTATAGGTCGTATACTAAGGCTAGATATAGACCTGTTTTAGTTAGATCCCTGTATCGTGCTGCTAACCTATTAGAGAGGTATTAGGCTTTATAAACCCTGCGTTATCTTCTAGCTAAAACCCTGCTAGCCCGTCTTTTAACCCGACCTCGCTACTAGGAGCCCCCTTAGGTTATACTCTTCCCCTATATGCCGTTTCTTACTTTCGCTTTATAGAGGTTTGCCGCCCTATTAGCAATATATCTCCTATAAGCATTTAGCTTCTATAGCTATATCTCTTAGCCTCTATATCTTAACTTTCTAATATTTAAGTTCCCTATATAGGAATAGGGCTAATTAGAAGTATAGTATATAGGCCTTAGCCTTACTATCTTCTATATTAACTATACCTAAGTCTTAATATATTACTAATTATTTAGTAAAGAACTATATTAGTAACTATATCTCCTTCTGCCTTATTATATCGAGCTTCTCGCAATACTTTCGCTCTTAAAGCTCGGGGTTAATATAGTATTAGCGAGTAAATGCTATAAAGTCGGCCTATACTAGGTCTCCTTCTAGGCTAGCCCTATAGTATCGCTACTAGGTCTATAGGGATAGACTTATCTTTGTGAGTACCTATTAGACCTGCTGCTCTAGCGTATTGCTAGCGTGTAGTTAGTTTCTATCCTCGATTACTTAGATCTAGTTATTAACCTAGTCTATAGTAAAGTCCTTAGTTATAATATAGTAGTTATATATAGGGGGCTTTTTATATTCTCTCTACGAGTATCTAGGTGCTAAGCGATTAGCAAGTTCTCATAATAGGGTAGCGGTTTATTCCTTATGCTACTATTACTATAGATATATCTACTCTATAAGGCTCTCCTATTATTTCTATAGTAACCCTATAGCCTAGGCAAGGATACTAGAGATACTAGCCTCTCGGGGTATCCTGGGCGGGGTACCCTATTAGCTACTACTCGCTATCTATTCACCCCTCGAGAGGTGGTCTGCCTAGTCTAGTATTATCTAGGACCTAGCCCGACCCCTCGGGGTTATCCCTCCTACTATATTATTACCCGGGTTATCTATTCCCCTAGCATAGCGTCTGCGCTATATTCCCTATATCTCAGGGCTTAGCGAATAACTAGTATCTTATTAGCTAAGATCTTATTAGTTATATTCTATATACCTAGCTCAGAGCTTATTATAATCAAACTCTATTACTAAATTATTAGTATACTATTACTAGTTCGCTTTAGATATTCTAACTAGCGCTAGTTTCTCAAATCGAGGTAGAAGTAATAGAATTATAAGAGTATAGCTAAAAGCCTAAACTAGGAAGGGCTAGAATATTAAAATATAGATATCTATTATTATATTAGACTATTACTTAACCTTCTAAGTTTTTTACTTATAGAGTATAGAGTTTTTCTCTAAGGTGTGTTCCTTTGCACCTGACTTGCTGACGTTTTGCGGATAGCGTGGCTCTGCATCCTGCACCCGCCACTATTCCTTATATAAGCTCTTTAAGTAGGATATTAACTATACTAATATATATACTATTACCCTATATATATAGAGATTATAGGAGATTATAAAAGGGAGATATATAAGGATATCTACTAGCTATTCTAGGTAATAAAAGCAACTATACTTAAGCTCTCTAGACTACCCTTATAAGAGCAGCTTATAACCCCCTAGGTTAATAAACTCAAGGGACTGCTACCTAGAGACCCTATCCTAGAATAACTACTTAGCAGATACCTACGCAATACCTAGTGCTATTAGTACATCCTCTGACTCCTAGGGACCCTAATGCTATAAGTATAAAAAGTAAAGCTATATCTCCCCTAACTATACTAAACCCTATGCGCAGCTAATAGGTAGCAACTAGAACCTAAACCTAAGATAGGGCGGGATAAGTATAATTATAGCACCTTATATAACTAATACTAAAGACTTAGGAAACGAGTAAGCGTAGATATAACCCCGAGAGGTATTATGCTAGAAATTACTTTAGTTTTAATAAGATAGATTATTAAGGGATAGGTATTAGCGCTTAAAGCATCTAGCGAAGTTAAACTAGAGGTTAATATAGATACCTATATAGTAATAGATATTATATAAGAAGATCTTATTAAGAGGCTCTAACTAAAGGAGGCTACTAGTATTATAGCCCCTAAATTAGTAGATTTCTAGGGAAGGCCTATACCTATAGGTAAGGTCTACTAGCTTATATTCTTCCTTATAAATAATTAGGGTTACTTATAGAAGATTTACTAAGCTTTTATTATAAGCCCTCGCCCTAAAGGAGCAGGAGATATCCTTCTATCTAATAAGTTAATAAGAAGGGAAGGTATTTATATAGATACTTATGCTTATACCTAGTTATATAAACCCCTCTCGCTTGCTAAGCTAGAGGTAATTATCTAAGAGATTATAGAGAATAGCTAATAGGCTTATATTATATATCTAATAGGTGCTATAATCTTTAATAAGAAGGATATAGAGACCTTAGATAAAGGTTTGCTAGATAATAAGCAGGAGAAGAAGATTCCTAGGGAACTTTAAGACTTTATTAATATTTTTAATAAAGAGAATATAAAGAAGGTTCTAAGGCTAAAACGAGGAGTATACTATATTAAATTAAAACCTAGTAAAGAACCCCTATATAGACCTATATACCTCATATTAGCAGAGTAGTTATAAATACTTACTAAGTATATTTAGGATATAAAAGCAGCAAGCTATATATACTACTTAACTAGCTCTATAGGAGCACTAGTGCTATTTATACTTAAGAAGGATAGAAGCCTATAATTATGCATAAATTATAGAGGACTAAGTAAGCTTATAATAAAAAACTATTATCCTCTGCTACTAATTAGCAAGCTTCTAAATAGACTTGCTAGAGTAAAGTTTATTTCTAAGATTAACTTAAGCGAGGTATACTACTAAATTGCAATTAATAAAGCAGATACGTAGAAAATAGCGTTTAGAATATAATGTAAGCACTTTAAATATACTATAATGCTATTTAGGCTTATAAGTACCCTAGTAAACTTGTAGGCATATATTTACTAAATACTTACTAACCTTTTAAATACTTACTATATTATATACCTAGATAATATTCTAATCTACTTAGATATAAGGGAATAGTATACTAAGGACCTCTATGCTATCCTATGCTACCTAGGGGCTGCTAAGCTATTTATAAAACTAAAGAAGTATAACTTCTACTAGATAGAAGTAGATTTTCTAGGGTTCTATATCACTTAAGATAGTATTAGGATAGACCTAGATAGAGTCTAAGTAGTTACTAAATAGCTAGTACTAAAGTCTTTTAGAGATATCTAAGTATTCCTTAGCTTTTATAACTTCTACTATAAGTTTATTATAAGATATTCTTATATTATAGCCCCTATAAATAGCATGCTTAAGGGAAGCTAGAATAGTATAAAGTTAGGAGCCTTTGCCTAGATAGGGGAAATATAGACTATATTTAAAATACTTTAGAGAGTATTTACTAAAGCCCTAATACTAAGATATTATAACCTAGCATTAGAAACTAGGGTTAAGACTCATATATCTACTTAGGTAGCATCTAGTATACTCTTATAGAAGCATAGTATAGTTTAGTACCTAGTAGCCTTCTAGTTAAGGAAGCTCTTAGATATAGAGAGATGCTAGGCTATAAGGCAATAAGAACTCCTTGCTACTATAGAAAGTTTAGATTACTAGGTATAGTACCTATAAGGACTCCCTAAGAAATTTATAGTACTTATAAACTATATAGCACTAAAAGGAGTGCTTACTATACCTATGCGGAATATCTGCAGAAGACTTATATAATAGGTTTACTACCTATTAATATTTAAGTTTAAAATCTAGTATAGGCTAGGGGTTACTAATCTAGTAGATAGATTATTATAACGCTCTAACTATAGAGTAGAAGATATTAAGGTGGATAATATACTTCCCACCTTTAGAAAGAAACTTAGACTTATTAGCTAGCTTTTAGCAATAGATTGCTAGTATATTACTAAGCTTAAAGGAACTATAGCTATTATAAGAACTTATATCTAAGCTATCTAGCGAAGTATATAAGAACCTTGCTAGAAGGCTAGCTCTAAGGTTAAGGGATCCTTATCCTGAAGTTAGTACTACCTTATAATAGGTACTAATAAGCTACTATATATAAGTATATATATTAGCGCTATTACTTATATAAAAGCATATATAAGTGCTATACTAACTGCTCTATAAGAGAATAGCAATAGGCTAGAGGACTTAGGGGGAGCTGGGGTTACTATACTAGAGTAGTATATCCTATATACTATAATAAGAGAGCTTATTTAGGATAAAATAGCTTATATACTATAACTAGGCATAGATCTTAAATAAATAGTTAGAGGACTATAGGCTAAAGACTACTTCTATAGAGATATTATAGCTAAGGTTTGCTAGGATACTAGGGAATACTAGGGATACTAAGTTAATAAGAATAATATCCTTTAGTTTAGAAGAAGACTTATTATCCCAGAAGAGGGATCCCTTTGCTATAAAATCCTAAAGAATTACTATAATATACCTAGATTAGGGTATATAGGAGTAAATAAGATAGCTAAGCTAATCTTATAAAAGTTTTATTAGCTATATTTAATAGAGGATATATAGTGATATATCGCTAAGTGCCGCGCTACTAATAGGCGCGTATACTATAGCATAAGCTATATAGGCTACTATAAATACTAGAACTACTAGCATACCTATTCTAATAGATTTCTTTAGACTTCTTAACTAGCTTGCTAGAGAGTTGCTAAGATAATAGAGTTACTTATAATATAATTCTAGTAGTTATATGCTAGATAACTAAAGTAGCATAGTTCTTAGTAATAACTAAATAACTAGATGCTACAGGGTTAGCGAGGATCCTATATTGAGAGATTAAGTACTAGTATAATATGCCTAAGGCTATTATTAGTAACTAAGATAACATAATTACTAGTTAGTTCTAGTAAGACTAGAATAAGGCCTGAGATATAGAAAGGTGCATTTCTACTATATAGTATCTGCAGATAGATAGCTAGACTAAAAGAATATACTAAACCTTAACTATATATCTTATAAAGTTTAGCAAAAGCTTATATAACTAATAGGTAATATAATTAGTTAAAGCTAAAGTTTTATATAATAATAGTAAATATATTACTATTAGTATATCCCTATTTGAGGCTCTTATAGGATATTACCCTTATATAGTTAACTACTACTTACTAAATATTAAGATCAGGACCTAAGGGGTTAATAAGAGGCTTAAGAAGCTAATAGATATTTACTAAAGAATAGCTAAGAATTAGCAATATATAATAGAGGTATAAGCTAAGAATGCAAATACTAGAAGAAAAGCATAATTATATAATATTAGAGACGTTATAGGATTCTTAATAAAGAACTTCTATTTTATAAAAAGTTAGTAAAAGCTCGCCCTAAGATTTATTCCTATACTAGTTATAGAAGTTATAAGCTCTAATAGCTATAGAATATAACTCCTAGAGAAGTATAGTAGAGCGTATAATATCTTTTCTATTACTCTGCTTAAGCTATAATATAGCTAAAAGCTTGCTAAGGGGTAGCTCCCGGACCTTGAAGAAGACCCTGAAGGTTAGGAAGTCGAGGATATTATATCACGGAGGGAAGCGCTAACGGGCCCCCTGTATTTAGTTAAGTGAAAAGAACTGACCCTGGGGCGGGAAAAAGCTGTTATTTTATAGATAGCTGGAGAGGCCTTGCCAAACTATTGCAAAGGTAGATATAACTTCGGATAGGAAAGAACAGCTATTATTCACTATAGCAGGTGCTACCTACTAGGAGGTAGATATAGTGAATTAGTAATAGTAGTTATTATCTAACCTATTTAATAGCCTTATGATATACCTATTTAGAAGGCGGATAATAGGATAAAAAACAAAGTTATTATAAGGGTATAATATAAGAAAGTGCTCGCTAGATAAAGGGCGAATAGTAGGAGAATAAAAACGAAGTTATTATAAGGATAACTATTCTCTTTTAAGAAGAAATAATAGAATCCCTTTAGAATAGCCTAGATAGAGAATAAAAGGGCTTAAAAGGAGAGGAATTATAAGGAATAGGACTATAGGTATAGCTACTATATCTATAACTCCAAGGGCTCTACTATCTTTTAGTAAATATATAGCAGATAGTTATTATACTAGATAATAATAGCAATAAGTAAAGGGCTAGGACCTACCCTGAATAGCTAAGAAGGATAATAATAGAGGGCTAACTTATAATACCTAATATATAATAGGGACTACTATAATTAGAAGGGGGATAATTATAAGGGACTAGATACCTAGACTAGAGAAGCTAGAGACCCCTTAGCTTATATAGGCTAAAAGGATAGAGAGGCCTATAGGTCTAGGGCATAGAACCCTTATCGTAAAGACTTAGTAAATACTTACTAAAGGCTAGAAATAAAGGATCTTAGAAGAAGCAAGTAAAAGTAGTATAATAATGCGAATCCTACCTTTTGGGTGCTTCTGCTATTAGTGTAACCTGACCGTGGCTCTTAGCCCCTTCAATACCTTTATACTTAGCCTCTATAGATAGCTTAGAGACTATTACGTATTATTAGGATCTCTATAGAATAAGCTTATGAGCTATAAAGAAGCTTTAAGTTACTATTTATTATAGTATATTAGAATACCTATATATATAAATTTAACCTTAACTCCATAAGTATAAAATAGGTGAATTAGTATAGCTAAAGTATAATCTATAGTATAAGCGCTAAGTTACTAATTATTAATAGGAAATACTTATTCTGCTAATAGGTTTTACATTAAACTATATCATAAAGCGCTATATTATAAGTATATTAGAACCTTAATTAGTAGTATCCTCTTAGCTAACTTATTATTAGCTGTACTATAGGAATATTTACCTACTTACCTAGTAGGCTAGATCTAGCTTTAGATCTATAGCCTAGGTTAAAGTAACTAAGACCTAGCGAGTAGTTATATAACCCGTTATTAGGTTCGGAATTATGCCGTAGCCCCTTTATAAAAGAACTATAATAAATTTACCTAGTTTATAAGTACAATTTAGGAAATACTATCTGGGTATTTTAACCTATACCCTCTACTAGTTAAGGAAAATAATATAAGAACCCTAGATATTCCTATTTAGAAGCAAACCTTACATAAAGTGAGATGTACGCTATATTAGGGCTAATTATATTAGAGCTAAATAGGCTATTAAGGCTCTTATAGCCTAGAAAAGCTACTATATAAGATAACTCCTTAACCTAAAGGTTAACCTTCTTATAAGGTAAAAGCTACTATTTTTAATAACTCCTTAACCTAAAAGGTTAACCTTCTAGTAAGGTAAATACTACTATATAAGAGATAACTCCTTAACTAAAGAGGTCTTTCCTAAGAGGTTCTTATAGCTAGAAGTATAAGAAGCTCTACTATAAATAGGGCCTTACGCCTCTCCCTCTTCCTTATCCATATTTATAAAGTCCTAGGTATACTTATAACTTATCATAAATCCTTAATTATATTAGTACTAGACCCTATATATAAGTATACTAAGCCTAAGCGAGGTATACCCATAAGTATAAATAATATATAAGGGATTACTAGAGAGTTTAATATTAGTATAATTAATAAAAGCCGCTCTTTTAGTAACTACTCTATTATATATAAAGAATATATTATTAGTATAGCCCTTAAGAAGGCTGACTCTAACACTCCTATAGGGGACTTCATAGTATATTACTACATTATACCTAAGTAAGTAAACTTAGTAATAAAAGTTTAGTAGGTTATTATATACCTTATAGAGTAGCTCTTCTTTAAGTAGGTCCTCTATATTACTAAGATAGAGGTAGCCTATTAGAGGTTAGTGCGAGGGGTTAGACCCGAGCTTATTCAATAAGAGGTCGCTATAATACTATTTATTTAAGCTAAAGAGGAAAAGGGGACCTTTTGCTCTCTAGTAGAGATTTTACTAGCCTATAGGGAATTACTAAGTAAGCCCTAGGTAGCCACTTAAGATAGTAAACCTAGATAGAAGCCTAGGTAAGCTTAACCTAGGTATAACTTATAATACTATCCCCTCTCCTAGCTAGTCTACCCCTAGGTATATACTAGGTTATTATTATTATTTATAACTAGCTTTTATAAAGCCTTATACTTATTTATTATAATAGTCTCTATTATAGCCTCTATAAGCTCCTAAGTAGGCTTTATATATCCCTCTTACTTAACTAGGACCTTATACCTATACCCTCGCTCTATTACCTTTTATTATATTGTATATATCTCCTCTATATATTATATAAAGTTATTATTATTAGCTATAATTAGTAATAGCTAGGGATCTACCTATACTTAAGTAAGTAGGGGATCTTCTAGTACTCTCTAGAGGAGGTTAATATAGAACCTTAAGTAGATATTATTAGGTATATCTAGTTTAATAATATATAAGCCTAGGACTCCTATTATAATATATTTATAATATAATTATAATAACTTCTTATTAAGCCTAGGGCTCTTATAATTAGCTATTAAGAGCTAAATCTTATTACTTACCTAATACTCCTCTAAAAGTATTTTATATTAGTTTATATTCTCCTTGCTGTATTACTAAGCTATTATAATATTAGCTTAGATAAAGTTTATTACCTCTTATAGCCTATTTACTAGGAGAGTAGGTATTATATCCCTAGAAAGGGTCTCTAATAATATATTATTTATAACTAGTATAGGGTTAGTATAATATCTATATTCTAAAAAGAATAGCAAGAGCCTAGTTATATTACTAACCCTATTTTAGAGCACTAGCTAAGTAGCAAGTAGTAACTATCCCTAGTTATCCTATATCTAAGTTATAAATACCTATAGGATAGCTTATATCTCCTAGTCCTATCTCTTAGTATTACTATTAGTTTATAAGTAGTATATAACACTTAATAATCTCTTTATACTAGTAAAGTAATAAAATTTAGCCTCGAAGTAGCTTACTTAGTTAGACCTATAATTACTAATAATGTTATATAAGAACCTATAGAACTAGAAGTAATAAATAAAAAACTAGTAGGTATAAGCTTTTACCTCTATAATACCTATCTCCTCTAGCATTACTAACTTACCTAGCTCATCTATTATAACCTATAAGTATTAGCTAGTATTATCCTTTATAAGTAGTAAGTTCATAATAAAGTCTATTAAGAGGTTTAAGTATAATTAGGTAGGTATTAGTAAGGGCTTTAGGAAGCCCCTCTTAGCTTACTTCTAGATATATCTCTCTCTATAGATATTGCAATTCCTTATAAACCTCTATATTATTTACAATTATCCTAGCTAGTAGAACTACTAGCTTATTATTTCTAATATATTATTATAGCTTAGGTAAGTAATTATACTTAAGTTATAACTCTACTAGATAATCTTCATATAGAGCTCCCTTAGTAAGTTATTATTATCCTCCTTACTAGATACCTATAGCCTCCTTCTAAATATTAACCTCTAATTATTAATGTTATATTTACTAATTTAAGCCTTAGCTATTATATCTAGTAAGAAGCTCTAAAGCTAGTAAGTAATTATATAATATATAGCTCTATATATTATATTCTTCTTCATAGTCTCTAGCTATAATACTTATAGTTTAGAGTTACTATTAAAAACTATAATATCTAGGATATTAATATAACTCCTCTAACTTCTCCTTCCTAGGTGGCTAGCTATAGGGTCCTTATAAGGGTAAATATAATTTAATATTAGCTATAAAACCCTCCCCTATTTCTACTTATTATCCTACTCTTATAATATATCTTATTCTCTCTAAGAGAGAGTATTAAGAGCTATTACTTCCCTACTGGAATTGTATTTAATAATAAAGTTAAATTAGGATAGCTCTTTTACTTACTAGCTCTAGCGCTTTATAAAGTACTACTTCTTTATAAAGTATTTAAGCCCTTAATAATCTATTAATATCTTAAAAGAGGTTATATTCTATAGCTTTACTCTTGATATATATAAATAAGAAAGAACTATTAGGAGCTTTTTTATTATAAATAGAGTAGTTATATTTAATAAGTAAGAGCGTTTATAAATAGAGCTTTATAAGGCGCTAAATATCCTTTAGGTTAATCTAAGAGAGTATCTCTCTTAATATAAATCCTAAATAGTTAGTTTTAAAAATAGTTTTATTTTCTAAGTTAAATTAATAGAATACTAGCTAGGTATTAAAGAGCTACTTAAGCTAAGAGAAAGCTTATTCTTAGTTATCCCCTTATTAGAATATTATATTCTTTTTAATAAGCTTTATAAGTAATCTAATAATATTCCTATACCCTAGTATAAATATATTATAATAGTTTATAAACCCTAAGAAGCTCTAAATACTTTTTAGGGAGGTAAGGAGTAGCTATTCAATAATTACCTAGAGTTTCTTAGGGTTATAAGAGAAGCTCTCTCTTATAGCTATAATAAACTTTATATATTTAACTCCTTTCACTAAGAACCTATACTTTATAAAGTTAAGGTTTAGTTTAGTATTTATTAACCTCTGGAGAACCTCTTAAACCTTCCTCTTATAATCTTCTTTTATTCTATTAGAATAGATTAATATATTATTTGAATAAATATTAGTCAAGTTATTAAGGGAGTCTTATAGAGTATTATTAATATAGTATTAGAAGCTAGTAGGGGTACTAGTTAGGCTAGATAAGTAAACTATTTATTTAAATAATTTATATTAAACATAGAATATAATTCTCTCTTAATACCCCTCTATTACTCTTAACTTATAAAAAGCTATTATTATATCTAACTTTATATATTATTTAGTTATACTTACTTAATATAATATTTTAGAGATTAATAAGTAGGAGTAATAATCTTTCTTAGTAATTATATTAAAAGCTTTATAATTAATATAGAAATAAATCCCCTTATTTAGTTTTCTTATAAAGAGTATCAATACCCTAGCTAATAAGCTACTAGTCTTAATAAACCCCTTATTTAAGAGGTTCTATAGGGTCTTTTTTGATATTAGTAGTTCTTCTCTTAACATATTATAGAGAAGGCCCTAAGGGAGTAATAGGTCTCTTCTATTTAGTTTTAATATAATATTAATCTAGTAGTTTACTCTAAATTATTTAGGGGGTAATAAATAAGCTTTATTGAAATTAAAGAGGTTAGAGAATTATTTTAATATCTAACTTAGTAAATAGTATTATCAATCCTCTTTTGGCTTTAGATTTAAAGCTTTTTAATATTAGCTAAGCTAATAGCTTATATTAATATCTCTATAATACCCTCCTAATATTTATTTTATTATCTCGCTAGGTATTAATAGATTATAGAGAATAAGGGTATATTAAGGAACCTTAAAGCTCTTATTTCCTTTATAAGGGGTATTTCTTCCTAATCATTTAGGTATAACTTAATATACCCCCTCTTATGATATACTTAATAAGCTATAATATTATAAATAACCTAGTGCTATTCTATCTAGGGGTGCTCTAAGAGGATATTAAGGTTTAAGCTATTAATTATATATATAAAGAAATACTAAGTATAATTACTTATCTCTAGGTTAAATACTACTATATCTAGAGTATTACTTAGTAATAATCCGCTAAGTATATATCTCTTTATAAGTTAGTATCTCTTCTTAATATATAAAAAGTAAAAGTATTAAGCTAGGGAAAAGTTTAATATTATATAAGTATTACTTCTAATATTTACTAGGGTATAAGCTAAATATTCTCTATTAACTCTAATGTAAATAATAATAAGCTTATTACTAGCTAGTTATTCCTATTTATATTCCTTCTAACTTAATATCTCTTTCTTAATAAGCTCTAAAGCTTAATTTTGCTTTAGAGTTAGACTTTTTCTAACTCTTCCCTTTTAAGAAGTTAGTTACTACTTAGTAGTTATTTTTAACCTTATAATATATAAGCTTTTATTTTAAAGTCCTTATTTTTATAACTTTAAGTAGATAATTCTCTTTATTACAGTAATGTTAAGTAATATACTCTCTAACTTAATAAGTATAGGAGTTCCTTATACCTTTTATAACTATTAGTATTATACTAGGGAGGTATCTAAGGAGGACCTAGAGTTTTAATAATTATAATATCTTACTTCCTTAACTTATAAGATATATATAGCTCTAGTTATATAGATATCCCCCTTAGTATCCTTAGTAATAAGTCTCTAGTAAGTTACTAAGTAGTTACTAGGGGCTTTTTAGCGCTCTACTTTTTATATAATACTCTAAACCTTTAAGAGCTAGCTATTATACTTAACTAATAAGTTAATAGTAATTAGCTAGTCTTTTAGCCTAAAGGTAAGAGAAGCCTCTAGAAGTAAGATGTAGACTTAACTTAGCTAATTTATACTATTTATATTAGTTAGTATCTTCTTAAACTTTAATAAAAAAGTCGCTAGGGCTTTATTCTCTTTCTACTAGAGGGTTTATAGTTAGATTATAACTTATAACTAGATATTTAAACCCTTATAAGTTTAATTAAGGTAAGTTATAAAGTCCTCTAGGTTATATTTCTTATTATTACCCCTAGCTTTATAAAAAGTACAAACTACTTATTAGAGAGTAATATTTAAATAGGAGTTAATAAGGTATTATATCTCTATATAAATAAGGTAGAATACCCTATTTACAGCGATCTTATACCTTATTTATTATACCTAGGAGGTATACTCCTTCTATTTACTTAAAAGTTTTAAGAATAGGGGTAGTAGCTTCTAGTATATTATACTAAGTATTACTAGTACCTTATTAATAATACTTATAAGGTTCTATATAGCTATATATTAGCTATTCCCCTACTTAACCTCTTATCATTATTATTAGAGGGACTCTAATATTATTATTAAGTTAATATATAATAACTTATCTTAAGTTTTAGCTATATTATTATTAACTATCTTATTAACTAATAGGGAGTAGTACTTAACTTATTATTATTATTATTATTATTATTATAATAAGCTTAAATATATAAGGAGTTAGACCTAAGTTTATTTAATAAGAGGTTATTATAATACTATTTATTTAAGCTAAAGAAGAAAAGGGGATATTTTCCTTTTTAGTACAGATTTCGCTAGCTTATAAGGAATTACTAAGTAGGCCTTAGGTAGCCCCTTAAGGCGGTAAACCTAGGTAGAAGCCTAGGTAAGCTTAACGCGGGCGTAGCTTATAATACTTATTAACTTAAGTTTATATTAGGTTTAATTCTATTAGAAGGGCTAATTACTTAAATTATATAATCTAAATAAGAAGCTAGAGGCTCTAGAGGTACTAGAGGTATTAATACGTATAAGCTTATTATAGGTTTATATATTAACAATATATAAGTAAGTTTAATACTATAGATTTATTTAGATAGCTTTAATTAGTATTATATATAAAATTAGATTATTAGTTATTAAATTATATAATATAAGGTATAGAAATAACTAAAAATTGATATATAAATATATAAGAAACTCTGTATACAGATCCGAGCGGAGTTCATACTTAAAACCAGCTAATATAGATACCGCTCGATTTAGCTGGATTTCGCGCTGCTTTTGCGCGCATACTGCGCCCCACTGCGCGCGCCCAGGGGGTCGATTTAACAAGGCGTATGACAGAGCCGCTGTGGTCTGTAATTAGAAAGTTAGGGCCAGTTTGGGACTGCACCAAGCCGGAATGAGATGAATGGCAGCGGGCGGCATCCGAGAGGCGATCTGGAACGGCCAGAACCATTAGCGCCAGAATGGTTCCCATTGGCTCCTGCATCTGCTGATTTTCCACCAAGAAGGACACCTTTCACCAACGCCTAAATTAGCTTTAGCCCTCTGGGACAGTCCTGGGACTTAACCAAAGTATCCGTACCTAGGTAGTATCTCGCTGGGTGCGGGCTAAGAAGGTACTTTGATTCGCTGGTCTCGGTTGAGGATTAGCCAATCCTCGCCAGATAAAGTCGTATGATGTCAGGGCGGCATTCATGGCCCAGCTCCAAATTAATCAGCTTTCGGAGTGTGGTCCAATGTTACTGCTTATGCTTGTCTTCGCCTGTGACATTTGAGGACAGATTCCAATGACATGACTCTGGCCACTTCAAGGTTAGGAACCACCGACAATCCCGTGTTGGCTGGCAATCGGGGACAGGTCGTCTTCGATTTATCTCCATAACAGATCACATATTCGCCTTTACATATGCTGCGACGATCCGTCACTTTCTTGGGCCTTCCTCCAGAGTCTACCACAATCTGAGAAGGAACGCTGCACCACGAGCTTTCGCCAAGACAACGACGATCGGCCAAAGACCCACGCCCATGCCACTTGTATCTTTCATGTCAGACTGAGACAAGAACTGGGGAAGCGTACCTGGCCCATCTACACTTCGTCATTAATAACCTACAACGCCTCTGGCCGTTTCTTCGAAACGAATCTCTCCCGACTTACTTTCGCCCTGCCCGAACTCCCTCGGCACGTTAGAACGCTCGCAAGCGCCACACAGCTTAGACTGTGTTGGATCCCGCATATCACTGCTTTCTAGCCCGGACACTTTGGACGTTTCAGCCGACCTTTGGAAACTTGTCGTCTGCAGCCCTGGACAGCAAACCACAACCCTCTCTTCAGCGATTACCTGATCTTGTTACTCGTGTCGCATATTAAGCCACCCGGTCGGCCCATACTCTCGCCCGATTCAACCGACCATCATGAGGTCTGCAAGCAGTCTATTCTTCTTGTCGGTCTTTGCGCTTTGGGGCTCTTCAGCTCAATGCGAACGCGCCCAAGATGATTGTGCGGTATGCCGCCGTTTTCTTACTGGTCTTGACGTCTTGTGCCCTCGCAGCTGTTTCTCAGTATCGTTTCTCCGTTTCTAACCATTCTTACCAGATTTCCCCCAAGGCCATCGTGTCTGACGCATGCGCCTCCTACTCTACCCTCGACAAACTCAACTCCAAGGTCAAGCCCCTCGTCGACGACCTCACAAGCTCTACCGACTTCTTCTCCCACTACCGATTGAATTTGTTTCACAAAAAATGCCCCTTCTGGAACGACGAGAACGGCATGTGTGGCAACATCGCCTGCGCCGTGGAGACGCTTGATAATGAAGAGGATATTCCGGAGGTCTGGAGGGCGAGCGAGCTTGGAAAGCTGGAAGGACCTCTGGCGAAACACCCCCCGAGAAAGGTGCAACATGAGCGTCCCGAACGGCCGTTGCAAGGAAAGCTAGGCGAAGATGTTGGCGAAAGCTGTGTTGTTGAGTATGATGACGAGTGTGACGAGCGCGACTATTGCGTGCCTGAGGACGAGAGCGCAACCTCTAAGGGAGACTACGTCAGTCTCCTCCGGAACCCGGAACGATTCACCGGATACGCTGGAGTCGGTGCCGCACAGGTCTGGGACGCCATCTATCGTGAAAACTGCTTCCAGAAGAGTTCATTCCCTCACTCGGCCTCTTTGGGGCAGACGCAAGCAAGCCCAAAAGGTCCTGCGGCTCAAGACTTTAGGCAGATTCTGGAGGCCGCTGGGCGACAACAGAATCTCGAGCAGATGCGCGAGAAGCAGCCCAACGCACCCTTTGTGGCTCAGACGGGTCTGGAGTCAGAAGACGAATGCATCGAGAAGCGCGTCTTCTACCGCGTGGTCTCGGGCATGCACGCGAGCATCAGCACCCATCTGTGTTGGGACTTTCTGAACCAGACCACCGGCGAGTGGCAGCCCAACGTTGTCTGCTACAAGCAACGCCTTCACACTCACCCTGAGCGCATTAGCAATTTATACTTCAACTACGCTCTCGTCACCCGTGCGATTGCCAAGCTTGGCCCATACCTCCAGGGCCGAGACTACACCTTTTGCTCAGGAGACCTAGATCAGGACGCTGCCACCCGTTCCAAGGTCCTCGAAGTCACCGAAGGCGCGGCCAGTGTCCCGCAAATCTTCGACGAGAGCCTCATGTTCAAGAACGGCGAAGGGCCTTCCCTGAAGGAGGACTTCCGCAACCGCTTCCGCAACGTCAGCCGCGTCATGGACTGCGTTGGTTGTGACAAGTGTCGTCTATGGGGTAAGCTGCAAACCGCCGGCTACGGCACCGCGCTCAAAGTTCTCTTCGAGTTCGACAACAACAGCGGCGACATCCCCGTGTTGAAGCGCACCGAGCTAGTTGCCCTCTTCAACACTTATGCACGTATCAGCAGCTCCCTCGCTGCCATTGGCAACTTCCGGGCCATGGTCGACGCAGAGGAGGCTCTTGCGTCCGCCACCGCCGCCGGGCCTGCCGCGGCAATCCCCGACCGAGCAAAGAAGCCGCACAATGTGGTTATGTCGCCAGATGCAGAACCCGAAATGGAGGACGACTATGCCGATGAGAAACCTCGCGAACAGACAACCGGCGACGTCATCAAGGAAGCCTTTGATGAGGAGTTTGGTCGCTTCCTCAAGGCCACTAAGTTCGTCATCAGGCGATGGCTTGGCTTCCCAAAGACTTTGTGAGTAATTTACCGTCCAGTGCATACAAGCAAAATTACTGACTTTGCATGTCACAGCTTCAACATATTAGTTGTTGAGTTGGCTCGCTTGTACCAGGGTTTCGTCGGTCTCCCAGTCATCGAGAGGACCTGGAACTTCGAGCGGCCCAACCTGGACGAGCTGTAGACATGACCTCGACGCTCTTTTGTTTTTTTATTCTAGCATGTCAATTCATCGTACATTGCATGGCCAGGCGGGGCAAATGGCGTTGTTGCGTTTTTTTTTTCTTTCTCTTCCAATCACAGAACAAATACTGCGTTGGTGTCACTGCCAGACTGTATGTAAAGTAAATACCATTGCTCGAATTTTGAGCAGTCGCGTTTTACGTCTTTTCCCTCGTATGCTCGTTCTCGTTGAGGCAGTCTCGTCGCATCGCCTTAGTGAAGGAAACTGGTATGCATCACTTGGGATATGCGATGTTCGTTGTGGTGATATCGTGTCGTGGTTTTACATATTGAAGTAAAGAGATTGCCAAAGCCTACGATGTTCGTAAACTTCAGGCATATACTTCGTCGTCTCCCGCAGGAGCGGCTCTTTTCTTACCGTCCCTCTCGTCCCTCAATGGAATGTGCGTGACTACGTTGCCAATCTTCGCCTTAACACCCGACACCGGGATCTCCCACTTCTTGATGGCCCGGAAGTCAGGTAGCCTCAGCAGACTGTACACTTGCAGACACACATCTTCGGTCGGCAGTCCAAAGGTCCAGCCGATGCTGACATGGAACGCGTCGTCTACGAGCTCGGTGGCGCGGGCCCCGTACAACGGCTGCTGGCCGAACCGCAGGGCAACGGCGTTGCATTTGTTAAGCAGGGTGCGGAGCTGGGGATTCTTGCCATGGCTGCTGCTATTGTTGTTCTGCGAAGCGTGCGGGTTCGCCACGCGAAGGACAAAAAAAGCGCGGTCCGAGTCCGGAGACTTGAAGAAGCCGATGCCTCGGGGCGAGAAGATGAAAGAAGGCGTGGCGGAGGAGACCGCGGAGGTGAGGGCGGAGAGGAAATCGTCTTTTTGGGGCGTGGTGAGGGAGATGGGCCGAGATAGAGAGACGTGGAGGGGCAGAGGGGCGTTGAGGTCGGACGTCAGCAGCGGGTGAAGCTTCTGAGCACCGAGCAGGGGCTCGAGTTCTTCCAAGAGATTGGTGAGAAGCGCATGCTGAGATGCGTCTGGGTGCCCTAGAGTTCGCGTTATTAGCTCAGCGGGAGATGACTTGATTTAGATCAAATCTTCTTACACTCGATATAGACGTGAGAGGGCCAGTTGCCAGCAACATGGGGAATTGCGCGCTTCCGGCCTTGGTGCAGCGAAGGATCGTCGCCGGTGCTGGTTCGCACGGTGGAGGCATATAAGTCATGGAATTCGTCGGGAAGAGGGGGTAGCTGGCTGTCCGATGATGAGCCAGGTTTAGCCTTGCCTTTGCCGGTAGTACCTTTGCCGGTAGTACCGTCCGGCTTGGTGACACGGGCGTCGCCGTCGGGAGCCTTGCGGCGTTTAGCCGTGGGTGAGTCCGGACCAGACGCCGAGTCGGAGGAAGAGTAGTCGACAAGAGCCATTGCCGGGACGGCGGGCTTGGTGCCGTTGAGAACAGGGACTCCGGAGGAAAAGATCCGGTGGGATCCTCGCGGCAGAAGGGCTACTCAGCCAATGAGCAGTGCTTAGACGTGTTGTGTTTGCTCTCACTCCAGCTCATGGAGATGTTAACGGGCTCCACGATGCCTGGTCGCCTAGACGCGCTCGGAGGCAATTGAGAGTTGATGTTCGGTATGGCTGAGTTGGGAAGCAGCATGGGCGTGAAGCTTTAGCAAGATCTCGATCCCAGGTGCATGCTACGTAAAGTAGATGATCCAGGCCCCGTCTGCTTATGCACCGAGAAAGAAAGGCCTGCACGGCATCCCGCAACTAAAGCCTGTTAAATTCTTCAAGGAACGGCATGCGGAGGAACGTTGAAGGCTTTTGGGAAGAGATTCTGAAGTGTTTGTTCTTTAGGCTTGGGTCTCGGACCTGGACATGAATGTTAGTATAAGGCGGCGCAAATTAGCAGGCGCATTTATTTTCGCTTATAACTGGTGCATAAATACCTATTAAATGATATCGAATCGTATAGTATGGGGTGTAAAATAACTAATATATTAATATATAACTTTCTAAAATTCTTATATGTAGATCCTAGCGGAATTTAAACTTAAAACTAGCAAATATAAATATTGCCCGATTTGGCCGGACTTATTACTACTTTTATATATATATATTATATCTTACTATATATTTTAAGAAAGCTGACATAATATACTCCTTTAGTTTTAATAAAATATAATATAACTTGCTAGGTTCTCTTATTAACTCTAAATTACTTAAATCTAATATATTTAAAGTTATATAATACTTTACTTATTTATTCTAATATATTCTTATATACTTATATATATAAGTACTTATTATAGTCTCTAGCTATTATATAGTGATTTTACCTACTTAAGTATAATAGACCTTCTAATTCTACGCCTCCTAATAATATATATAGCCTTTAGTTATATAATTATAATTACTAACTACCTCCCCTAACTATAGCTATACTTATATATACCCTACTATACAGCCTTATAATCTTTAACTTTATACTTTAATAATAATATAGTTTTTAATTATTTAATTACTATAGACTACTATACTATCGACTTATCCTCTTATATACTATCCGCGCTACTATTAAACACTACCTCTATTACTACTTTGTCTCCTAGTAGTCCTCTTATTTAATTAGCTTAGCTAATACCTTTATAGCTATACTATTATTAGTAATACTCTCTCTATTTAGTATAAGCTATACTTACTAATAATCTCCTAATACGCCTAGGCTACCTCTACCTTAGTAGTATAGAGGACCTACTTAAAGAAGAGCTACTCTATAGAGTATATAAGAACCTATTAAACTTCTTCTATTAAGTTAACTTACTTATTTTAAATATAGTTATAAGTCTTAGTTTTCTCTATAGAGGTATTAAGAAAAGCCCTCTTAAGGGCTATATTAATAATATACTCTCTATATATAGCGGAGTTATAACTATCTCCTTAGTACGCCTATAGCTATACTAGGAGGGTAACGAGAGGTTTAGCGAAATAGTAATAGATAGAAATAATAAGGTAGTAAATAGTAATAAATATAAGCATAAGTTATCTTTATATAAAAGTCTTTATCTCTTATATTCTATTCTACTAATTCTATTTATAAGTAATAAATACTATATAATAGTAATTATATACTATTATATAGTAGTATTTACCCCTAGATAAGAAATGCTATTATTCTAGTAGTATATAATTCCAATTCCCTATAAGTATTCCTTATATTATAGGTTCTTTATCTAAACGTATTACTAATATTATATAATTTATACTTCTTATTGAGTATAGCCTTCTAAGGGGTAGTATAGCTTATAGTAAGGGAAATAGGAGTAAGGCCTTAGTGTAAGAGTTTGGCTAAAGGCCTAAACCAGGAAAGGCTAGAATATTGAAACATAGGTATCTATTATTATATTAAACTATTGCTTAACCTTCTAAGTCTATAGCATATAGAGTTTTCTCTAAGGTATATTTATCTACCCCTAACTTACTAACGTTTTGCTAATAGCATAGCTCTATATCCTATACCTGCTATTATTCTTTATAATTACCCCCCCTTCTAAAGCCTTGGTCCCTAAGGCATACTAGTAGGGTAATATAGCTCTATATTACTAACTATAAGGTAGTAGTTTAGCATCTTTATTATATTATATGCTATTACTCCTTCCTATACTAGATTTAGGCTGCTATAGTAAATAACGTATTTTATTTCTAGCGCTTTATATATTTTTGAATTTTAAGTATTATTACTATTATTTAATTAGTTGCTAATAGTTATATAACTATTTAGTAGTATATAGCTAGTAATTATTTAGCCTTATTACCTAGCGATGCTAAGTATAAAAGGGCGTCTTCTTTTCAAGGTCTCTGACCTAGTTGAATTCTTCCCTCTTTAGCATCCTTTTTTTAACTTAATAGCCTCTATTTTTTTTTTCGTTATCTATTCCGCGAGCTTTCGCTGCGATCCTCTAATTTCTTCTTCGCCCCTTCTTTTCAGGCATGTCTCTTTTCTAGCTTCTTGCTAATAGCTCTCCGCTATATTCTATATTACGTATATAGGCGCGGTACTTGCTAAATATCTTTATAATCCTTGTCACACGCCTTTTGGTGATATAGTCGGCCATCACGTGGTATTCCACGTGACCACGGTTAGGCTTAATGCCTATCCTTTAAGTAGGAGACTTCTAGTAGATAAGCTTAGAAGGCTCGGCTATTATAGAATATATTATAATATACCTATAATTACCTATTATACTATTTATTATTATTCACGCTTATATTGCTCTTTTCCTTATTTTACTTATAGTCTTAGTAACCCCTACTATAGCCCTAGGCTAGTAAGAAGACTATAATATCTAGTAGCACGACCTATTCTTTTTCCTTATCTAAGACCTCCTTTATATTATAAAAACTTATAATAAAGTAAAAGACTCGGACTTAACCTCGAAACCCCCTCCTAAAAGTATTTATATACTAAAAGGAAGGAAGTTAAAGAAGTTAAAGAGATAGAGGTCTTAACTATTAACTTATATAGCTAACTATTCGAGTTTAATATTAAATTAGTATAGTAATCCCTCTCTTATAGAGGAATATTATAATATAGGAGATATAGCTAGAATTAGATATTATAACGAGGCTTATAAGCTCTATAGTTTCTAGTAGGCTTATAAGGATTATAACTTTACCCTTAGCCTTAGCGAATAATTTTATAACTAGATAGCAAACCTCGCTTCTCTCGAATAGGATAATAACTATATACCCTATATAGATATTATTAATATAGGCTAGAAGGTAAAAGCTAATCTATGCTATTACTAGATACTTAAGCCTAATAACTATATAGCTATATTAATTAGTATTATTAATATAATCGCAGCTATAAGGGATACTCTAGTAATAATAGCACTTTTTATACCCCTATCTAGAGAAGAAAGCCTTTATAGAGCTAGCGAGAGAATTACCCTTCTACTCCTAAGAGATAAAAGAGTTATAACTCCTATCTAATCTAGCTAGTTAGATATTAAACCCCTAGGACCTCCTATTAAAGCAAGAGCTATAGTAGATAATATTTATAATAGGAGCGGAAAAAACCCCGAATTATAAGTTATAGCGCTAGAAGATATTATTATAGGACTAATAGAGCGAAAAATTTATAAAATACTATAAATTCTTTATAATACTACTATAGGTCTACTAAAGTAGGACCTACTAATAGGGAGGACCTAGCTATTATAGTAGAATTTAGTACTACTATTAATATTTTTACTATTATCCTAGGGGCTCTACCCGGAGCTGCTAGCCTAGGGTCTCGAGGCTTTACTCCTTTGAGTATTTAGCTAGCTCGAGGCTAATATTAGGGTGCTATAGCCTATAGGAACTCAATAGGAAGGTAGATTTACCTAATAATATAGTATTTTTTAGCTAAATACTAATAAGAAGTATAGCATAAAGCCCGTTTTTTATAACTAGGATATTCTATGCTATAAGGAGATAGATCTATAAATCTCTAGCTTAGATACTAAAACTACTAGCCTAGCTATAGCTTTAGAGATTATATAGAATTAGAGCTCTCTACTACGAGGGAAAGTACTTAGCTAGTAGGAATACTAACTCAGGCTAATTAAATAATAGAACTACCTCTATATAAGATATTACGCCTTATATAATACTATTAGGAGATATTTTATACTAACCTAATAAGAGTCTATCTAATAGATCGCTATATATAGGTTTACTATAGAAGACCTTAAGGGAGATAGAGATATTTATAACTTTACTTAAAACTATTTTAAATATAATAGAGCGTAAATAGGACTAATATCTATAGTTAGCTAGCTATTAATAATCTTCTATAACGCAATTAACCTAGAGCTTTAGTAATTCCTAGATAAACTAACTACTAGTAATACTCTCGAGGATTACCTTAATATAGCTAAGAAAAAATATAAGGCAGTTTAGCGCAGACTCTAGGCGCTAATTAGTATTAACTATATATTAGAAGAATCTAATAATATAATATAGAATAGTAATAGGGGATAATAGAATAACTAAGACTTCTAATAGAATAATTATAATAATTTATAACCCTAATAACGTTATTAACCTTAGTAACGCTTCTAGCGCTCTAATAACTACTAAAACTAGAAAGATCGCTACCTATAGAACTAGCTATAGAGAAACCCGGGTTTTTAACGTTATATAAAATATAATAGACCAGGCTAGACGGGCTCAGACGCCTATTATATATAGGAGGATTATAACGATAACTATAATATCAATAACCTCGTTAATAGCAGCTATATCCTACTAGATATATAAGAAGTCCCCTATAATTCAGCTGCCCTATTAGAGTAACTATATAAAGAGGAAATAGCAGGCTAGATAATAGATATCGTAGTTATAGCGAGAAGCCTACTAGCGATCTCCCTAACTACTTCGGTTCCAGACTCTGCTATATATTATATTAATAATATAATAAATTTCGCAGGTCTTATTATAATTCCCCTAGCAAATAACGCGCAGGTATTACTTAAGAAAAACTAAATTATTAACGCCTAGGTAAAACTAGTGAAATAAATAATACTAGCTAAATAGATATATCTCCGCCTTAATATAAAAAGCGATAATATAGCTAGCCTAGAGGAAGTCTATATTAATATAAGCGCCTTAATAACTCTAGTTAATAGGAATTAGGTGCTATGCTTTGCGTAAAATCCTACGTTTCAAACGATAGAACTATAGAAGATAAATATAATAGACTTAACCTTTTATATAATAGAGCAGGTTATATTCGACTTCTATATCCTAGGTACTATTAGCAATATAGAGATCTATAGCTATATTATTATTATAGCTAGAGTTATAAATACCTTCAGAGCGAATCTTCTACTAGGAATACTATTCTATAAAGATCACGGGCTAGTTATAGACTTTAATAAGGATATAGTTAAATTCCGCTTAGTATATAGAATGCAGTATCTAGTTTAGTTTAGGAGATAGCACCTAGTAACTAGACGAGTTAATAACGCCTATACTATAGTTATTCCCCTATAGAGCAACGCATTTATCATAACTAGCTTTATTAACCTCCCTAAGTCAAGCTAGCAAGGCTCTAATACTTAGCAGTTTTAATCTAGTTATATAGGCGTAGTTAATATAATAGTTATAGTAGATAACCCTAAGCTTATCCTTATGCGAAATATAATAGATAAGCTAATAATAATCCTAAGAGGATAGCAGCTAGGCTATATTATTCTAATAGAAGTAGAGGAGACTACTAACCTCGTTAACTATATAGATATTATCACCCTTATAGGAGGAGAATTAAACTCACGCTAGTTCTTATAATCTAAATTCAATAGGGCTATAAGTAATATAGCAGCTAGTATATAGTTTATAACCCTACCTATTAAATCTAGCCTAGGATTACCTCGTTGAGCAGACGATATTCTATCTTATAGAATATCTAAGCTAAAAGATATCCTAGTTATATAGAGCAAGGATAGAGTCGAGGTTTATAATTAGGATGCAGTTTTTGCTAATAGACTTAAGGAAATCCTCGATAACTAAGATATCTATTATAATAAGGGGATCGTACCTATGCCGGATAATTAATATATATATATTAAGCTCGTTAAAAGGTAGCAAAACCAGAAGGCTATAGTAAAGCCTTACCCCCTTAGCGCTAAAGACCTCGAAGTTATTAAGAATATCTATAGTAAGATATATACTAATAGCAAGATAGTATAGGGTAATAGGCTAATCCTAGTCGTCTATCTGCTCTTTATTATATAGCGAGTAGTTAATAGTATAAAAAAAGGTAGGGTTATTATTAACCTTCGCCCTCTTAACCGAATTACTATCCCAGATATATACCCGCTTCCTAACTAAGACGATATAATAAATACCCTTAGAGGGAAGAAACATATAATAATATTTAACGCTACTAGGTTCTTCTACTAACTGCTAATTTACTCGAGATATTATAATAGGATAGTAATAATAAGTCCCTATAGCATTGAGGTTTCTAACGTTATCCTCATAGGATTTAAAAACTCGCTAGCCTATGCCTAGCGTTTTATAGATCGCCTCCTATATAACTACTAGCACTTTACTCGAGTATATATTAATAATATTATTATTTTTAGTAATAATAACGAGGACTATCTCTAGTATATTAATATTATTCTTAAGCTCTTTGAGAATAACCGCCTTTATATTAGACCTAAGAAGTCCTTTATAGGGTTTCCTAAAGTAAGACTCCTTAGCTATATTATAAATACTAATAGCATTAAATAAATAGAGGATAAGATCGTAGCTTTTAAGAACCTCTACTTCCTAAAAACTCTCTACGATATTGAGAGATACCTTAGAATAGCTAGATAGCTATAATATAATATACCCTAGTATAATATTATTATAATACCGCTATAGGATAGAAAGACCTATCTTACTACGAAACTCTATAATAAAAATATGCTTCCTAATAGTCTATTAAAAGCAGTTTGAATAAAGAGGGTCCAAAAGGTATTATTTAAGCTAATACTAAGCGAGCAAGAGGTATAGAACGCCCTCTAGGAGAATCTCTATAACTAGGTTATAAGATATTACTATAACCTAAATAAGCCTATATTTTTCAAGGTTAATGCTTATAAAGGTAGCTTTAGGCTTATAATATTCTAACTAAGTATCCTATAGAATAATACTAATATATCTAGTAAAGATATTATATAAATCTATATCTAACTAGTGCTTTTTCTATCTAAGGTTATATTATCCTTAGAAAAGCGATACTTTACTATAGAGGTAGAGGTAGTAGTAGTAATATAAGCTATAAAGAAGCTCTATAAGCTCGTATAATTAAATAAGCACCCTATATAAATTCTTATAGATCACGCGGCTATAAAGGGAATTCTTATATATACCTCGCTATAGACTATAGACCTTAATAAGGCTAACTTATAGCTTGCGAGCGCTACGAACTACTTATTGCAATTTAATCTTAATATTACCTATATACTAGGGAAGCTTAATATTATCCCTAACGCCCTCTCGCACCTGCTATTGCTTATAGCCTCAGGACGAGCTAATAGGTTTGAGGATAGCAATATTCTTATAGAAATAACTTATAACGATGCTAATAACGATGCAGGATTTATAAGCATAGTTAACTAGTTAGCTAAGAAGTCCTAAGCCTACGGAGTAATAGGGGAGATAACTATAAGCATTTCAGAGGACTTTATCGCTAAGATTATAGATAATTATATTAATAATACGAGGTATAGCAAAATTCTTAAATAACTCCGATCCTAGTAGAAGGAACCGGGTAAGTAGTAGTTACTATTTAACGCTACTACTAAAGAAAATAGCGCTAGAGCTGCTAGGAGAGCCCTAAAATATTATTAAATAACTCCTTAGAGTCTATTACTAGAAAGGCTTATCCTTTATATAGCTATAGATAGCACCTAGAGACTCTATATTCCGCGCAAGTTAGTACCTGTAATTCCCTGCCTTAGTTATAACGAAAAATACTACTTTAGCGCAGACCGTATAATAGTAGAAATATCGACTTTTTAGTTTTATAATAAGAAGTTGCTTATATAACGATATATCGCCTACTATAACTAATATAAAGAGAACTAAATCGACTGCTAAAGGCTACTAGGATAGCTATAACCTATCCCTATTATAGATATCCCTTATAATACTATTACTATAGACTTCGTTACTAATATACCTAAGGTGCTATCCTATAGAAGTCCCTATATCCTGCTAGGTTTCCTGGAGTTAGATATATTAATAATAGTAATATATAAATTCTTAAAAAGATAATCCTTTTTATAAGATATTCAACCTATAGAGCAAAAGAATAAGTAATAATCCTACTCTACGTATTTTTCCTCTTAGATTAGGGAATTCTATATTATATTATTAATAACTAGGATCCTAAGTTTATCTCTATAGTATAGCATATAATATTTAATACCTTTAATATCAGGCTCCTCCTCTTAATAATATACTACCCCTAGATAGATAGGCAGAGCAAAAGAATAAACTAGACTACTAAGATCGCAATATAGTTCTATACGTCTAAATCCCCTAATATCCTATAAACCGATATACTACCTACCCTATAGTATAATCTTAATAACTCCCTATCTACTATAATTAGATAATTGCTAAACGAGGTTATACTCAGATTTAAGCTATGAAGTATTCTTAATATAGTTATATAAATAAGCGCCCTAACTAAGAGCTTTACTATCCTTAGGGAGATATATCAGAAGGAGGTACTACTACTTATTAATATAGCGAACGCTTTATATAAGGAGAGATATAATAACTACTATATTAATATAACTTTTAATAAAGGGGATAAAGTCTAGATATAACTTAGCAAAGGATTCTACTTACTAGGATAATATAATAATAAATAGACCTCTAGATAGATAGGACCCTTCCGAATTAAGCATATTATTAATCCTCTCGCTTATGAGGTAGATATTCCTAAGCACTAGTAGGTTTACCTAATCCTCTCTATAGCCTAGCTATATAAGCTAGCCTAGGGAGAAGACCTATTTAACTATAAGACTCCGCTACTAAAGCTTATTAAGGTTAATAGTAATAAGGAGTAGGAACTTAATTATATTATTAAATAAAGAGTCTTATAGAGGAGTTATAAACCTATTATTAAATATTATATCTAATAGAAAGGCTTTATAGCAAAAGATAATACCTAGGAATAAAGAGACTCCCTATTACTTAATATAAATAATCTTATTAATAAGTATAATGCTAAATTCCCCCTCAACTAGGATACTAAAAGAGCTATAAGAAGGCATATACCTTATATATAATTAAATAGTTTTCTTATCCTTTTAATAGGATAAATATATATACCCTAAATTAATATTAGGATTATAAATTTTCCTTTTATTATTATTATTTTTTATTATTAACTACTCTTCCCTCGATCTCTCTATCTTATATCGAAATAAGTAGGAAGGAGCAGAGGGTGCTAACTTTTATACGCCTTCTTTACTAACCCTTATTATAAAAATTTTTTTTTCCTTCTATACCTTCCTTTCTATTTACTATACCTACCTACTTTTATCTAAGTATACCTATACTTTTTATTTATTTACTTCTCTCCTATAATAAGTAATAATATTATCCTAACTTGCTAAATATAGCCTCCTAAACGCTAGCCTAACTAATACTACTACGATAATAGCTTCTAAAGGCAAGGAAGTTACTAATAACTACGAGGTCCTATCCTCTTACCCATCTGATAATAGTAGCAGCTAAGACGAGGGTACTAACCCTTAGAATAACGAGGTGCTTAACCCTATCTCCCTATACTAAAGTAGCAATAACTAAGGTAGTAATAACTAAGTTAATAACTATAGTATTAACCTTAGCACTCTAGTTAAGACTCGCAAGTCTGCTACTAAGAAGAAGAAGTCCTATAAGGACTATAAGAAGGGTAAATAGGTAGCTAAGAAGAACTTCTTTACTACGGATGCTAAGACCTAACGCGAGGAGGTTATTAATAATAATACTAATAATATTTAGAATAATAATACCTAGGCTACCGAGCTAGTCCGCGTTATTACTAGTACTACTACTAATATCGAGGAGCCTACCCTAGCTAAAACTATAGCTACTACCCCTTATAAGACTCCTAAGAAGGGCTACCCTAGCCCTATAGCCTAGCGCTAGTAGATTAATAAGGCGAAGGCTCGCGTTAATAACGCCTTTTTATATTACCCCGATGCTATCCTTATCGAGGAGATCGAGAAAATCCTTAATAATATCAAGCCTTTTAAGAATATATCTTCTAACCTTTATATTAGATATATCTAGGATACCCTTAAGCGAGCGTATAATATATATATTAATAATAATACTTATAGCAAGCTTCTCCCTAGTTATACCTAAGTCCTCGCTATATACTTTTATAATACCTATAGTTATACTAATAGAATTATCGCTAGTAACCTTATAGTAATAAACTATATTAACCTCCTTTCTATCGCCCCGCTCGTTAATATTAGTAATATTACTACTATAGACCCGTTAGCCCGCAAGGATGCTAAAAACGTAAAGGACCTCGCTAATAAGGCTAAGGGTAATATTAATATTATTATTAATAGTATCTAATAGGAAATCCTTCCTCGCCTCAATACTATAGAGACTAATATAGCTAATATAGATACTATTAATATTAATACTATTAGCAAGCATCTCGCTAAACTTAAGAATAATAGCATATCTAAGTAAGTAGTTACTAATAAGATTCATATAGCTATTAATATAGTTAAGACTAAGGAGATTACAAGCCTTTGCACTAAGATTACAAACCTCTATATTATAATCGAGGGTTTCTAGCATACTAGCAATAAGCAACCTATGCCTAGTAATACTAGTAATAATAGCGCTACTAAGTACTAGCAGATATCTAGGTTTAACGCACTCCTCTACTAGTGCAACGCCTAATTAATAACGCTATAGTAATTTCTAGCGATTAGAATATAAAGAAGGAGAGAAGGGATATTAAGCATATATATCCTAGATCGATAGAGATAGCAATTAGGACGATTGCTTTTTAAAAAGGGGGCATATATTATACGCCTTTTAATAATATAGTTAGCTATTATATAGTATTCTATATAACTATAGTTAGGCTTAATACCTATCCTTTAAGTAGGAGACTTCTAGTAGATAAGCTTAGAAGGCTCAGCTATTATAGAATATATCACGATATACCTATGATTGCCTATTACACTATTTATTATTATTCACGCTTATATTGCTCTTTTCCTTGTTTTACTCGCAGTCTTAGCGACCCCTACTATAGCCCCAGGCTAGTAGGAAGACTGTGACAATCCTGAGATCCTCTCTAGTAACCTCACTAGTAATACTAATAGTAGCTATCCCTATCTTAGCTATTTCTATAAGATATATTAGGATATTATTAACCTGTGCTATATATATAGTGAGTATATATAGAAATATATCTATTATAACTTTAATAAGAAGAAATACGCTACTATAAGTCTCTACTAGTTTGCTACCTAGTTGCTATATACTAATGACTTATAGGTCCCCTAGGAGCTTTAGGGCGTAGCCTAGATAACTTAGAATATATTCTATTAAATCTAAATTTAGGAATATAAGGGTATCTTAACCCCTCTTTATTGCTATTATATACTCGCTTCTCTTAGTAACTATTTAGTAGCATAGAAGCATATTACTAAAATTATTTATAATCCTATTACTAGTAGTAGTAGTTATAATATAGAGCAGCTCTAGCTCTAGGAGCTTGTTTCTATCTATAAGCACCTCGCTCTTAATATCTTAGTTTATATAGGCTATTATCTACTACTCCCTTACTAACTATATCCTACTAATAATTAGTTCTAGGTTAGTACCTTTATAATAATATTAATATGCTTTAGCGCCTAAATACTACCTAGCTGGGATATATTTATAATAATTGTCCTACTGTTTACCTCTATAATAAGATTAATTATCTAGTTAATAACCCTTTAATAAGGCTAGTCCCTAAGTACCCTTATAAGTATAATATTAACTCCTTTCCTAAATTTAGTAAGTTACTATAAGATAATCTCCTTAAGTATGCTTCTAATAATATTTCCTCCTACTTTATTACTATTACTAATGCTCGCCCTATCTTATATGCCTCCTACCTCTATACTCCTACTAAGCATAGCTAAGAGGATAGTAATAATTTAAGAAAGAAAGCTAAGAAGGCTAAAAAGGCTAGGGTTACTATTACTATTTCTAATAGTAGCTCTAGTAATAAGTCGGGTAGCGAGGTAAGTAGTAGCTCTAGTAGCAACTTAGATAGTGACTCTAGTAGTGAGTCTAGTAGTAAGTTAGCTAGTAGTTAGTCTGCGGGTAGTAATAATAGGGATACTAGTAATGCTAGCTTAATAACTAGTTGCTATAGTGCTACTTATAGTTATAGTAGTTAGGGTACTTATACCTATAGCTATAGTTAGAAGTAAATAACTAGTTAGATTATTAGCTCTCTCTCTTTTCTTTATAGGATAATACCCTCTTTTTGCTATAATATTAGTAATAATTCGCTACTTAATATAATTAATATTCTACTTCTTAATTTAGCTTCTATTCTATAGTCTTATGATTTGCAATTAGTAACTTATTACTATAACTTTAGTAACTAGTTATCCTACTTCTTATAAGACCTCCTATACTATCTATTAAACTTATAAATAGCTTCTTATATATTTACTGAGTTCTCTATAGGCTCCTATATATTATATTCTATAAGCTATCCTACTTATTTAACTAGATATTATATATTATTACTAATACCTTGGTATATAATAATCTCTTCTACTTCCTATTCCTCTAGCTTATCCTCAAGCTCTAGGTATATAAGCAAACCTTTGCTACCTACTTAGTAGTTATCCTATAGTTCTAGTAAGGTAATAGAGAATATATTATATATCTATTAGTATTATAATAGTAGATAGACCCTATATACTTATATACTAACTAGCTCTATAATAGCTACCTATATAAACCTAGGTGCTAGTTTCTTATTCTTAAACTAGAAGTTCTTTATTAATAGCCTAACGACCTATCCCTAATAATAGGTCTAGTCCTTATGCCTTATATTAT
>JAOQIF010000591.1:0-45736 GCA_026260285.1 Colletotrichum sansevieriae | reverse complement strand
CTCCCCCCCCCCCCCCCCCCCCCCCCAACCTTCCTCTATCTAAATAACCCCTTTCCTACTTTCCTCCTTCTTATAACTTTACTACTTATAAATTTATAACTTTATAACCTTAACTTCTTAACTTTCTCCTACTTATATTATATCTATTATATCTAAGTTATAATAAGTATTAAAAAGCCTTTAATAGTAACTACTCTACTAGTAATAAAGGTCTACTAGATCTATCTTAATTAGCTTATATTAATGGTATTTATTTTTCTAGAGTGAAAAGGTATACATTAAGTCTTTATTAAAAACTACCTAGATTAAATAATTATAATTAATTAATTATATTTCTAAGACCGTAACCTTTCCCCTTTTTCCATCTCCTTCTAAATCTATTACTTCTATTATTTTAAATCCTTCTTAGATAATAAATAATTCATAATCCCCTCTTTAGGGTTAATAAGACCTAATAAATAAGTAAGTATTTTAGATCCCTTCTCTAAGTAATATCATATACCCCTCCTCTAAGTAATCCTTTTATTAAGAAGTCCGCTTTTAAGGAAGTTTATTAAGTTATTTTTTTAAACTTTCCTCTCCTTTAAACTTTCCCCTCTAAGTAAATCTTTTACTAAGAAAGTTCCGTCTTCAGAGAAGCCCTCCTAGTAATTCCTCCTTATATCCCCTCTTTAGAGAAATAAGTAATCGCTTTCAAAAAGTCTCTTTTTTAGAGAAATAAGTAATATAAAGATATTATATAAGAAAAGGAATTAGGGTGTTAATAAGAAGAAGATTAAGTAATAATATTTATAAAATACTTAATATATAAACTAACTACCTAAAGCTATAGTTTAGGGATAATACTTATAATGAAAATATATATATTAGCTTCATTATCTTATACAACCTATAAATATAGCCGTATTACTCCTTCCTAATAGCTAATAATACTAATATCTCCCTTATCCTCTCTCCTTTCTCCTTACCTTAATATTAATTAGTAATTCTAATCTTTAATAATTTTAAAGCTATTATTAATAATAAGATATATAGTTATATTACTTTTTTAACCCTAAAGAGACTAATTAAGCTAAGAATACTAGCTATATTACGTATTATGCTAATAACTCCCTTAAGTATTATATCTAAGGCTACTAAGTATAAACTAACTTTAAGAAAGACTTCTAAGATATATTTAAGATCTTTAACTATATAGATACTTATACTATTAAAGCCCTTTAGAAAGTCCTTATTAATAATGATATATTTATTATTTATAATAGTAGTTAAACTAAGGAAAATATTACTAATATTATCTAATAATCTAATCTCTACTTATAGAGTAATAATAACCTTAATCTAATTAAATTATAATACCTTATAATTATTAAAAAGTATCATTAAGAACCTAATCTCTTTATAGAGATTACATAATATAATAAAACCATTTTTTTTATTATTATTATTACTTCTATATAATACTAAAAGCCCTCTATTACTCCTATATTCCCCATATATTAAACCCCTTATCCCTCTCTAATAGAGATTCCCTAACCCTTTTTATTCTAAAATACTAGGATTAATACCTAAGGTCTCGACTTTATAAGGCTTATAAGTTAGAACTAATAAGCCTAATTTCTACTAGATAAGATCTCTTTATTATACTAACTTAATAGTTTTATTAAGTTCTATAGTAATAATAACTTTAGGTATAATAGTAATAAGGTAGATATATTAGACTTAAAACTCTTTATTCTTTAAGAACTATTATACTAAAGCTAGAATATCCCTATAGTAATATACCAAAGCGTTTTCTCTTATATTAAAAGGAGATACCTAAGAGTATTATTTCTAATACATTACTACTAAATACTCCTTATTATTACATATAAAGGTAGTTATATTAGTAAAGGAATACTTCAAAACTCAGGAATTCTATATTACTAATAAGGAGATATAGAATAATACTATATTACCTGATCTTATATATAAAAACAGTAATAAATCTATTATTAAGAACCTTAAGGTCTTATTTAAAACCCTCTCTACTATTAAACCTAGTCTTAGTAAAGAATTTAACATTAGTAAAAGCCTTCTCTATGATAAGATTTAAAGCGCTTACTAAGGAGTTTAAGAGTATAGACTTACTCTCTATAAGTATCTTATTAACTTATAAGACCTCTATGATTCCCTATACTCTATTATTAATACTATAGTTTAAATACCCTAAAGCCTTAATATACTATTTATAGCTTTAGAGGATCTAGAGGGGTATAACATGATATATACTAACTAATAATTCTAAAGTAATTACAATAACTTCTACTAAAATTATAATAGTAATAATAATAATAGATTTTAAGGAAACTAGCTAGATTAATAAGAACCCTCTTTATACTAATTACTCTATGCTAATCTCTATAATAACCTAAGAAGGTACTAGATTTATTGTAAACCTAAGTACTAATTCTAAAAGTATAGTAATAATAACTAAACCTAAGTATTTAATACGTTTAAGTCTAAGTATTCTTAAAATATTACTAAGGAAGAGTTTAATACCTTCCTTATTAACTTTAAAAGTAATAAGAAGAATTAAGAAGCTCTAGTAAATAATACTAATACTAATAGCGAGGTTAAATAATACCTTTAGGATTACTGGTAGGATAAATTCTAGCCCTCTACTCCTTATAAGCTTATTATATTTATTATTAATACTATATTTATAGTCAATAGTAATACCTAGTTAAGTTATTACTAAATCAAGCTACTTTGTATATAATTATAAGTATTAACCTAGTTACTAACCCTAGGCTTATTCTCCCTCTTACTTAGCTTATTTTACTTAAAGCCTCTACCCTATCCTAATTATTTATACTTAATAATAGGTACTCTAAGGAAGTTTTCTAGGATTTTATATTAGATTTAGGTGCTATTAGAGTCTCTACTACTAGTTAATAATAAGTCATTACCCCATAATAAATTCGCTTATTAATAGTAACTAATAGGGTAAACGCTGGCTAAGCGAGAGTATACTTTAGAGATAGTCTCTATAAGGATTTATTTAGTATTATTATAATTAAAAGTATATTTAGTAACATAGCATTCTATATAATACTCTCTAATACCCCTTTTCTCCTCTACTTAAGCGATATAGATTAAATAAGTATTTATATTAATAACCTCTATAATTACTTATTTTAGGGTAATATTATAGATCTAGTTATATATAAATAGGGCTACGCCTAGCTTCTTTATAAAAGGGGGATCTTTACCTAAACGAGCTATTTAATAGATATTAAGCTATAATACCTCTACTGATAATTTAGTTACCTCTCTATTATTAAGTTAGCTACTCTCCTCTAGCACGCTAGTTACTCTATTTGAATAGTAATGATTAAGTAGTTAGGTAAGGTCTGTTAATATTACTATTTAAATATAAGAGCCCCTTAGAGGTTTAAAGTCTCTCTTAAGGATAATTATTTATTTAATTATAAGATTATTTATATTATTATTTACTTTAAAAGTAAAGTAAATCTATATATTATTAATATAGCTACCAGCTTTAATACTACTTACTTCCTCCCTAATCTCTCTATAAAAGCTACCTAGGAAACCCTCTATCTTCACTAGATTTATATTTATTAGAGATTACCTAATTATATTATTATAAATACTAGATTAAACGTTATAATAGAAGCCTTTAATAGTACTACTAAATTAACAATAGTTATAGTTAAAGTTATCCTATTAAAGCCTACTACTAAATTAGTAAACTAGAGAGGCCTTACAACTCCTTATACTACGCTTATACTATTATTTAAGAGGAAGTCCCCTATATTAAGCCCCCTCTCGCTCTCTAAATAGTAATTAAGTTTATTAATAATACTATCAACTCTAATAGCCTTATATATATTTTACTTATTTTTAGTATATACCTATAGATTACTAATAACCCTAGCCCCTTCTTTAATATTACTACTAGGGCTAACGAGATTAATACTATAATAGAGGATATATAAAAAGAATTCTCTAAATATAAAGTTATAAATACCCTTGCTACTTATAATAGCCCTAGTACTAATAATATTATCTACTTCTTATTATAACTATAAGTTAGAGTATATTAAGAAAAGGATAAATAATAGGGTCTCTACTAGTTAATTACTATTTTAAGTAAAATAGGTACTATTTAGCTACCCTATAGCCCCTAAGATTTCTCCTCTATTACTATATAATCTTTTTATAGTAATCCTAAGGCCTCTAGAGACTCTAACCTAGCTAAAAATAATAACTTCAAAGCCCGTATTACTCCTATAGCTACTAAGCTAACCCTAAACCCCCCTCTACCCTAGTATAGAGGATAACTCTAGAAGAACCCTATTACTAACCTATTTAATATATTTAAACTAGAAGGTAACTACCTAATAATATTTATATTAATAAAAGAGAAAGCTATTTGAGAACTCTCCCTAGCTTTATATAGGTTTAATAAGCTTATTATTAATAATCCCCCTTTTTAGAAGTCTTATAAGAAAGATATTAATACCTTTTTTAATTATAAAGTATTTAAATTTAACATATATAACCTTACTAAGCAATATAACTACTATGTTTAATCCTATATAGTTAATAAGATTAAGAATAAGACTATTACCCCTATCAGGAAGTCCCACCTAGTTATCTATAGCATTAATAATACTAAATAGTAAGGTATTTTAACCTAGTTACATATAATCTAGCGTTATGATATTTACCCCTTTTTAGTAATTACCCTACTACTTAGCCCTAATTATATTATTTAGATTAGCGATATTACCTAAGCCTATATAAAATTCTCAATAATACTAGTATATAATATCTATATCTAACTCCCTAATTAAATCTATAATCTCTATCCCCCTAGGATTATTATAAAAGTTATTAAACCCCTCTATAGTATTACTAAAGCTATTACTTATTAATAGGCTACTTGAACCGCCTACTACTATAATAAGTTATATATACCTAGCTCTACTTTTAACCCCTAATTACTTATTACTAATAACTTAAGCCCTTACTTTATTATTATTAGTATATAAATAGATAATATAATTAATCTCTCTAATAATACTTTTTCTTTTATTAAAGAAGGAGAGCTTTAGAAAGCTAAATTTATAGCTAAACCTAAGGAAAACCTTACGCTCTAAACCTTTATTACTTGTAATAATAGAACGATCTCTATTACTAATACTAGCGCTATTATATTACACTAGAAAAGCTAAGGTGCTAAGATTAAGCTTATAAAGAAGGCGCTTAAGAAGATATTAGTGAAGAAATAATATATTAAGTAGCAGGCTAGAGGGGCTTATATAGCCTTAATTTACTAACTAGAAGCCTACTTTAACCTATTAACTACTATTTAATACTAAGATCTAAATAACAAAGACATTACTACCCTTGATAAGCGCTTATAATGGCTAAAGGATAACCTTAACCGAGGCTTAATATTCAATATATTATTACTACCTACTACTGAACTATTTATATTTATAAATAGATTACGTACTAATAATTAAGAAGTTATATTATAGTTAGGTTATATTATTATACTTACTAGTAAACAGGAGATAGTATAACCTTTATAATTAATAGTAATATTATAAATTATAGCTCTACTAAGTATAAACGAGTTACCTATAGTATATTAGCCTTAGCGATGTACGCTATAGTTACTAGCGCGGACCTCGCCTTTATTATCGCTTTAACCCTTTAATAAGTTATTACTAAGCTAAGTATTACTAACTCTATCCCTATAGTAATATATACTAACTTATACTCGCTATAAAAATGTATAAGTAAACTTAGTACTATAAAAGAAAAGAGGCTTATACTTAATATTATAACTCTCTATTAGTCATATAAGCGCTACGAGCTATCTAAGATCTAATAGGTTAATAGCAAGATAACCTGCTAATATACTAATAAAAGCAATACCTAATAGGGTATTACGCGAACTCGTTAATAAGAATGGATTAATAATTTATATAGAAGGATAAGTAATATACATGATAGAAGGATTAGTATAATAATAGCATAATAGTAGGTATTTATAGAAAGATAGGATAGATAGGATTATAGCTACAACTAGCTGCTTTTTCGCTTTATTTAGAAGCTAATAATAGCTTCTAACTTATTATGTTAATTTATATAATTAGATAGGCTTCTTAAGCGATTATTAATATAAAAGAAAGACTACTAGTATAGGAATATTCGCCTACTTTATGATATATATAATAGGTAGGACTCCTACTCGCCTAGTAGGCTAGATTTGACTTCGAATCTATGGCCTGGGTTAGAATAACTAGGACCTAGCGAGTAGTTATATAACCTATTATATAACCTACCTTATCAGGCTTCCTACATTATTCCTACCTCGTAAGCCACCTTCTAATATAACTTAATATGATTATTAATTTAGACTTTATACTACGCCTACTCTCGCTCTCCTTATATACTAGTATTATAAAACTAATAGATCTATTCTTATTTAAATAAGTACGGGGTTTTTTAGTACCCTCAAGAGGAGGTTAATATAGAACCTAGAGTAGATATTACTAGGTACATTTAGTTTAAAAATATATAAACTTAGGACCCCTATTATAATATACTTATAGTATAATTATAATAGCTTCTTATTAAGCTTATGGCTCTTATAGTTAGCTATGAAGAGCTAAACCTTAATACCTATTTATAATCCTCTAAGGGTATCCTATCCTAATTTATATTCTCCTTATTATATTACTAAGCTATTATAATACTTACTTAGATAAAGTCTACTACCTCTTATAGCTATAGCTTAGTTACTAGGAGAGTAGCTATTATATCCCTAGAGTGGGTCTCTTATAATATATTATTTATAACTAATATAGAGTTAATATAATATCTATATTCTAAGAAGAATAATAAGAGCTTAATTAATTATTAAACTTATTTCAAAATACTAGCTAAGTAGCGGGTAAGAGTTATCCCTAGGTATCCTATACCTAAGTTATAAATACTTATAAGATAGCCTTTATCTCCTAGTTCTATCTTTTAGTATTACTATTAATCTATAGGTAATATATTATATTTAATAATCTCTTTACATCAATAAGGTAGTAGGATTTAGCTTAGAAGTAGGTTACTTAGTTAAACCTATAATTATTGATAATACTATATAGGAACCTATAGAACTAGAAGTAGTAAGTAAGGAACTAGTAACTATAAGCTTTTACCTCTAAATACCTATTTCCTCTAGTATTACTAACTTACCTAGCTTATTTATTATAACTTATAAGTATTAGCTATTATTATCTTTTATAAGTAATAGGTTTATAATAAAGTCTATTAAGAGGTCTAAGTATAACTAGATAGGTACTATTAGGGGCTTTAGGAACCCCCTCTTGGCTTACCTCAAGATATATATCCCTCTATAGATATTGTAATTCCTTATAAACCTCTATACTATCTATAACTATTCTAGCTGGTAAAACTACTAGCTTATCATTTCTAGTATATTATTATAGCTTAGGTAAGTAGTTATACCTAAGGTATAGCTTTACTAGATAATTCTTCTATAGAGCTCTCCTAATAGGTTATTATTATCCTCCCCGCTAGGTACCTATAGCCTCCCTCTAAATATCAACCACTCTTAACTATTAATATTATACTTACTAATTTAAACCTTAGCCCTTACATCTAATAAGAAGCTCTATACCTAGTAAGTAATTATATAATATATAGCTTTATATATTATATCCTTTTTCATAATCTCTAGCTATAATACTTATAACTTAGAGGTACTATTAAACATCATAGTTTCTAGGATATTAACATAACCCTTCTAACTTCCCCTTACTAGGGGGCTAGCTATAGGGGCCCTATAGGGGTAGGTATAGTTTGGTAGTAGCTATAAGACCCTCCCCTATTTCAACTTATTAGCTTATTCTTATAGTATATCTTATTCTTTTTAAAAGAGGGTATTAGGGGCTATTACTTCCATATTGTGGTAATATTTAATAGTAAAGTTATATTAAGATAGTTCTTCTATCTATTAGCTCTAGTACTTTATAAAGCTAATACCGAACGCGGCTTAGCGTAGCTATCCTGCTCAAGGGCGCTTATCGCGATTAACGCGTTAAATATACCTAAACGTAGTAAACCTCCTTGAAAGGGTTTATTACCTTTAAGGAGAAAACCTTTTAAAATTATAGACTTTTTACTTATATCTTTTTGCGTATTATATAGATTATATTTATTAGTAGTATAACTTTAATAAATAGCTATATCCCCTCATAAATAAGGATATCCCTTATAATTAAAGAAGATATTTAACCATATAATAATAGCTAACATTATTAAGTTTATATAAAGTAATATCTTAGTACTTAATACCTATAAGTATTATATATTATTAACAGGGCTTCTAAACTCCCTTTTCTCTTTACTAGGAAATATTAATAAGAGATATTAACCCTTTATTATTTCCTTTAACTAGGAGATATCCCTAAGAGATATTAAACCTTAAGGATTTCCTTAAATAAGGAACTAGGGAGCGCTAGCCATGGCTAGCTCTAAGGAGAACACTTCTATTAGCAAGGTTACGCTATATATAGAATGGATCTAATTAGTAATACTATATATTCTAGTCTCCATACTAGGGAGCGCTAGCTATAAGCTCTTCTAATAGGATATTAACTATAATATCTAGTATTTAATATAAGTAAATAGTATAGTAATCTCTTTATGTAGTAGTCTCCTCTTAATATATCGTTTTTTATATACCTCCCGCTCTTATGAGAGGTATATATACTAATAGAGATAATAAGGGATAGGAGGTAAGTATATTATAGGCTATACTAAGGAGTAGCTATTTATTTTTATAGCTTATATACTACTTAAAATCTATAGGTACCTTATAAAGAAGATAAGTAAGGAGATCCTTTAAACCTTAAAAGCGGTCCTCAATAACTACCTCGCTAAACGTAGTCCTTAATAACTACCTCATATTATATTTTAAAGTTTTAGTTACTAAGTCTAGTTATAGCTAACTCTATCCGACCTTAATAAGGGTATAAGTATACTAATAAGTACCCGTTCCTACTAGCTACTAGCTCCTACTCTTATTAGAGGTATATATACTAATAGAGATAATAAGGCATAGGAGGTAAGTATACTATAGGGTATACTAATATGTAACTTTTATTCTTATAGCTTATATGCTACTTAAAATCTATAGGTATTTTATAAAGAAGATAAGTAAATAGGTCTTATAAAGCTTAAAAGTAGTCCTTAATAACAAGGGCCTTATACTATATTCTAAGGTTTTATTTACTAAGTCTAGTTATAGCTAACTCTATTTAATAATAAGAAGGCTATAGGTATACTAGTAAGTACCCGTTATATATTTAAAGAAATAGATCTTTTTATTAGGAATTATAATAGGGATAATTACTAGATAAGCGAATGATATAATAATCTCCTTATATAGGACTCCGTTCCTAATACATAGTCTTTTATATACCTCCTACTCTTATTAGAGCTATATATACTAAGAGAGATAAAGAGGGATAGGAGATAAGTATATTATAAGCTATACTAATAAGTAGCGTTTTATTTTTATAGCGTATATACTATTTAGAATCTATAGGTACCTTATAAAGAAGATAAGTAAGTAGGTCTCTGAGAGCTTAAAGGTAGTTCTTAATAATAAGGGCCTTGCACTATATTCTAAGGTTTTATTTACTAAGTCTAGTTATAGCTAACTCTATTTAATAGTGATGAGGATATAGGCATATTAATAAGTACTTATTATATACTTAAAGAAACAAACTTTCTTATTAGGATATATAATAGGGATAATTATTAGATAAGTAAATAATATAATAATCTCCTTATATAATACTCTCTTTTTCATATATAATTTTTTATATACCTCCCGCTCTTATTAGAGCTATATATACTGAGATAATAAAGGATAGAAGGTAAGTTTATTATAAGCTATACTAAGGAGTAGCTATTTATTTTTATAGCTTATATACTACTTAAAGTCTATAGGTACCTTATAAAGAAGATATATAAGGAGACCCTTCAAAGCTTAAAGATAGTTCTTAATAACTACCTCGCTAAAGATAGTCCTTAAAACCTACCTTATATTATATTATAAAGTTTTATTTACTACGTCTAGTTTAGCTAACTCTATCTAACTTTAAATAAGACGTAAATATACTAGTAATTACCTATTCCTACTAGCTACTATCTAGAGCCCTATTATATACTTAGGGGCTGTTAATAAAGAGCTAATAAGAGTTAATAAGAGCTAATAAGAGCTAATAAGAGCTAATAAGAGCTAATAAGAATAATATAGACTAAACTAAGCTATATAGACCTATATTTATCTAGACTTAGTAGCTTATTTTTTAAAAGACTGATTAGATTTAAGCTTTTAATATATAGGGGTTTAATAGTAGTAAGAGAGGTTTTTTTCTCAGGTAGGCCTAGCTTCCTAAAAGGTAAAGATTAACCTTCCTATCGGAAGGCATATCCCTAAGAGATATTAAACCTTAAAGATTATAATATTCTATGAGCTACTCTCTAATTATAAGATTAAAAAAGATCTTAAGTCTAACCTCCTAGAACCTATCAACTATTCACTAATTATAAAATGTATAATAGCATTTAAGTAATACCCTAATAAGTTCTATATACTCCTTATTCTAATTATACCCTTCTTAGGTTAGCCATAAAAGTAAGTATTAAAGCTACTATAGATCTATCTAAAAAGTTATTATCATATAGAGAGGTATATAAGATCGCTTAATATATTTAAAGTAAGGTCCTAAGGCTGTAGATAATAAACCAATAACTATTTACTAATACTATTAGATAGTAATATTGCCTTAACCTCCATTATTATAAAATATATATAGAGATAGAGATTAAATAAGACTAGATACTAAACCTAACCCTCCCTTTTAAAGAGAATAAAGAGAAGGGGGGCTATAAGACCCTAAGAGCTAAAGCTATAAATAATCTAGATATCTTAAAACCTATATCTAAACTTAATATAATAATAATTCCTAAATATAAGGGACTGGATATCCAGACAGGAGAAGCTAGAGACACCTCAGCTAGCGCAGGCTAAAAGGATAGAGAGGCCTATAGGTCTAGGTTATAGAAACCTTATAGTAAATACTTAGTAAATACTTATTAAAAGCTAGAAAAGAAGGATCTTAGAGGAAATAAGTAAAAGTAGTATAATAATACTAGTTCTACTTTTTAGGTGCTTTTACTATTAGTTTAACCTAACTATAGCTCTTAGCCCCTTAATACCTTTATAATCCTTTTGCTTCTACCTTGCTTTAGGAAGGTTAGTAATAATAATAGTACTATGCACCTAAGTAATACCTACTAATCAGGCTAAGGAACCTACGCCTAATACTTACTAAGAGCAAAGCAAAATAGCCTATATAAACCTATATAAGGAAGCTAATCCTAGCAAGCAATTAGAGGATAATATAAGCTAATAAGGGGAGGTAAGAAGCTATGCTTTAAGCGAGGCTAGGGGCCCTAAAGAGAACAGGCTACTTATACTAAACGCTTGCTATATGGATAATAAGCATATATATAAAAATAGGGAATATAAGACCCCTTCCTATAGACTAGACGGGCTAACGGGCTAGATATCTATAGCTATAGCTAATAGGCTAGCCTAAGCTAGAGGGCTAGATAAAGCAACTAGCTAAGTGCTAATATAGTAGATTATAACTATAATAGCTAACTAGTATAAGCTAATTACTACTATATTAAGCAACCAAGCTCCTGCTAAGCAATTACCTAAGGTTTATAAAAAACCCCTAAGTTATAATATAGCACGCCTCACTAATAAATCTACTAGTATAATAAGAGAAGATTAGCTTATTATAGTTAAAGAGGCTTATAAGCACCGCCCTAGCTGCTCTATTAGCTAGTATATCTAGTAGGCTTTAATTATAATAGAGCATACCCTATAAATAGAATAGCAGATTTATTAGTAAATACTTATAAATAAGTTAGGGAATTAGGTTAACTTTAAATAGGAAGACTTTAGAATTTTTATAAGAGGGTAGTATATTATACCTAAGCTCTAAGAGTAGAACTATAATAATACTTTAAAATAGTGCTATTAAAAGGATAATAAGAAACTAATTATATATTAGGCTTAATAGGAGTCTATTAACTAAGCACTTAGCAAGCTGAGTATAGGTAATATAAAAGCGTATACCTTCTTTTAGGGCCTTATTAGGACCCTGAAGGATAACCTCTTTAAGTAGGATATTAACTATACTAATATATATACTATTACCCTATATATATAGAGAATATAAGAGATTATAAAAGGGAGATATATAGGAATATCTACTAGCTATTCTAAGTTATATAAGTAACTATACTCAGGCTCTCTAGACTACTCTTATAAGAGCAGCTTATAACCCCCTAGGTTAATAGACTCAAGGGATCGCTACCTAGAGACCCTATCCTAGAATAACTACTTAGCGGACGCCTGCGCAATACCTAGCGCTAGTAATATATCCTCTAACTCCTAGGGACTATAATACTATAACTATAAGAAATATAGCTATATCTCTCCTAACTATACTAAAACCTATATATAGCTAATAGGTAGCAACTAGAACCTAAACCTAAGATAGGGTGGGATAAGCGTAATTATAATACCTAGTATAACTAATACTAAAGACTTAGGAAATAAGTAGGCGTGGATATAACCCTAAGGGGTATTATACTAGAAATTACCTTAGTTCTAGTAAGATAGATTATTAAGGGATAGGTATTAGCGCTCTAAGCATCTAGCGAAGTTAAACTAGACGTTGATATAGATACCTATATAGTAGTAGATATTATATAAGAAGATCTTATTAAGAGGCTCTAACTAAAGGAGGCTACTAATATTATAGCCCCTAAATTAGTGGATTTATAGGGAAGGCTTATACCTATAAGCAAGGCCTACTAGCTTATATTCTTCCTTATAGATAGTTAGAGTTACCTATAGAAGATTTGCTAGGCTTTTATTATAAGCCCTTGCCCTAAAGGAGCAGGAGATTTCCTTCTATCTAACGACTTAATAGGATAGGAAGGTATCAATATAGATACTTATATATATACTTAGTTATATAAACCCCTCTTACTCGCTAAGCTAGAGGCAATTGCCTAAGAGATTATAAAAAATAGCTAATAAACCTATATTATATATCTAATAGACGCTATAAGCCCTAATAAGAAGGATATAGAGATCTTAAGCAAAGATTTACTAGATAATAAGCAAGAGAAGAAGATTCCTAGGGAGCTTTAAGACTTTACTAACGTTTTTAATAAGAAGAATATAAAGAAAGTTCTAAAGCTAAAGGGAGTAGTATATTATATTAAACTAAAACCTAGCAAGGAACCCCTATATAGACCTATATACCCTATATTAGCAGAGTAGTTATAAATACTTACTAAGTATCCTTAGGATATAGAGGCAGCAGGCTATATATATTACTTAACTAGCTCCATAGGAGCACTAGTGCTATTCATGCCGAAGAAGGATAGAAGCCTATAGCTATATATAGATTATAGAGGATTAAATAAAATTATAATAAAAAGCTATTATCCTCTGCTATTAATTAATAAGCTTCTAGATAGACTTACTAGAGCAAAGTTTATTTCTAAGATTAACTTAAGCTAGGTATACTACTAAATTATAATTAATAAAGCAGATAGGTAGAAAATAGCGTTTAGAATATAATATAAGTACTTTAAGTATATTATAATACTATTTAGGCTTATAAATACCTTAGTAACTTATTAGGCGTATATTTACTAAATACTTACTAACCTTTTAGATACCTATTATATTATATACCTAGATAATATTCTAATCTATATAGATATAAGGGAATAATATACTAAGGACCTCTATATTATCCTATATTATATAAGGGCTGCTAAGCTCTTTATAAAACTAAAGAAGTATAACTTCTACTAGATAGAAGTGGATTTTCTAGGGTTCTATATTACTTAAGATAGTATTAGAATAAACCTAGATAGAGTCTAAGTAGTTACTAAATAGCTAGTACTAAAGTCTTTTAGAGATATCTAAGTATTTCTTAGCTTTTTTTACTTTTACTATACGTTTATTATAAGATATTCCTATATCGCAGCCCTTATAAATAGCACGCTTAAGGGAAGCTAGAATAGCATAAAGTTAGAAGCCTTCGCCTAGATAGGGGAGATATAGACTATATTTGAGATACTTTAGAGAGTATTTACTAAAGCCCTAATACTAAGATATTATAACTTAGTATTAGAGACTAGGGTTAAGACTAATATATCTACTTAGGTAGTATCTAGCGTGCTCTTATAGAAGTATAGCATAGTCTAGCACTTAGTAGCCTTCTAGTTAAGGAAGCTCTTAGATATAGAGAGGTGCTAAGCTATAGGGTAATAGGAACTCCTTGCTATTATAGAAAGTTTATATTACTAGGCGTAGTACCTATAAGGACTCCCTAAGAAATTTATAATACTTATAGACTATATAGTGCTAAAAGGAGTGCTTGCTATACCTACGTGGGATATTTATAGAAAACTTATATAATAGGTTTACTACTTATTAGCATTTAACTTTGAAATCTAGTATAGGTTAGGGGTTATTAATCTAGTAGATAGATTATTATAACGCCCTAACTATTTAGTAGAAGATACTAAGGTAGATAATATACTTCCTACCCTTAGAAAGAAACTTAGGCTTATTAGCTAGCTTTTAGTAATAGATTGCTAGTATATTACTAAGCTTAAAGGAATTATAGCTATTATAAGAACTTATATCTAAGCTATCTAGCGAAGTATATAAGAACCTTGCTAGAGGGCTAGCTCTAAGGTTAGGGATCCTTACCCTTAAGTTAGTACTACCTTATAATAGGTACTAATAAGCTACTATATATAAGTATGCATATTAGCGCTATTATATATATAAAAGCATATACAGGTGCTATGCTAACTGCTCCACGAGAGAATAGCGATAGGCTAGAGGACTCAGGGGGAGCTAGGGTTACTATACTAGAATAGTATATCCTATATGCTATAATAATAGAGCTTATTTAGGATAAAATAGCTTATATATTATAACTAGGCGTAGATCTTAAATAAATAGTTAGAGGACTATAGGCTAAAGACTGCTTCTATAGAGATATTATAGCTAAGGTTCGCTAGGATACTAGGGAATACTAAGGATACTAAGTTAATAAGAATAATATCCTTTAGTTTAGAAGAAGACTTATTATCCTAAAAGAGGGATCCCTCTACTATAAAATCCTAAAGAACTATTATAATATACCTAGATTAGGGTATATAGGAGTAAATAGGATAGCTAAGCTAATCTTGCGAAAGTTTTATTAGCTATATTTAATAGAGGATATATAGCAATATATCACTAAGCACCCGCGCTACTAAGGGGTGCGTATACTATAGCATAAGCTATATAAGCTACTATAAATACTAGAACTACTAGTATACCTATTCTAATAGATTTCTTTAGACTTCTTAGCTAGCTTACTAGAAAGTTACTAAGATAATAGAGTTACTTATAATATAATTCTAATAGTTATATATTAGATAACTAAAGTAGTATAATTCTTAGTAATAATTAAGTAACTAGATACTATAGGTTTAGTGAGAATCTTTTATTAAGAGATTAAGTGCTAATATAGCACGCCTAAGCCTATTATTAGTAATTAAGATAAACTAATTACTAGTTAGTTTTAGCGAGACTAGACTAAGGCCTGAGATATAGAAGGGCATATCTCTACTACGTGGTATCTATAGATAGATAGCTAGACTAAAAGAATATATTAAACCTTAACTATATATCTTATAAAGTTTAGCAAAGGCTTGCGCGATTAATAAGTAATATAATTAGTTAAAGCTGAATTTTTATATAATAATAGTAAATATACTACTATTAGTATATCCCTATTCGAGGCCCTTATAGGATATTACCCTCAAATAGTTAACTACTACTTGCTAAATATTAAGATTAGGACCTAAGTAGTCTTGCGAGTTACGAGCGCGCAGGTCATCAGGAGGAATAAAGGTGTATTATAGAAGTAACTATTCGGAAGGGTCACCCGCATCGCGGGTTAATATCTATACTTGCAGCTTATGTAATACCGCACGTCACGTAGTAGGCTATGAGGCTGCAGCTTAAAGTGAGGATATTATAATATACCCCCTTAGACGTTATAGATAGCTAAAAAAAACGCATTCCTTATTACCTTATGCTTAAAACCCGTCTAAATTTATTATATAAAATATATAAAAATAGTTTTTATAGTAATAAAGTAAATAAATAAATAAAAATATCGTTTATAGTTATATTTATAGAACGTGAGAGTGCTTAATAGGGTCGCTCAGTTATTAAGGCGGGTTATGAATATACTTAGAATTAATGAAATTTCTTAATATAGTTAGCGCAAGCTATTAGGTATGAGTAGCAGAAGTAAATAAGACCTCTTATACCCTCTTGCAATTGAATTTTTTCTTCCTCAGACTACTTATAATTTATAAAGATAAGTTTTTAAAAATCCTAAATCGCTTATTATAATACTTATATATTATTAAAATAATTATTAGAGCGTTTAATATAATTATTAGAACCCTTAGTAATTATTTTATAGATTAGAACTTATAATATCTATCTCTTAGAAGAAGGCTGCTACCTATATATATATAGCGCGCAAGCGCGAGCATAAGAAGGCTGCTACTAATGCTGCTACTACTAGTAGTCCCCCCCCCGTTTCTGATAATAATAATAATAAGGAGTCTGCTATGCCCCCTAGCCCCCTCGCACCTCCCCCCCCCCTTATCCCCCTTATCCCTCTATTAAGGAGGTTGAGAATAAGGGTAAGTATAATACCCTGCGTATATACTATCTAGAGCATCTTATATATTAGAAGTATTATACTAATTATTTGAAAATAGCTCCCTAAGGACCCCTCTGCTACGAGGTCCCTTATGAGGAGTACCTTAGGTCTACCCTTGCAGGCAAGACCTAGGGTTATTATTATAACCCTATACCTATAGCTACTAGCACCTCTAGCGCGAAGCGCTATAAGAAGAATCGGTATATATTATATATCTCTACCTCTCGTAGTTATTCCTATACCCTTCTAGTACTTATTATAATACCTTTTGCTTACTACCTCTAGGAGGTTATAAAATCTAACTCTATTAGCTAGGCTATAAATATAATACTCTTTTTAGAAATATCTCTCGATTTTAGAGGTATTTTATAAGCTTTAGAAGCGTTTTTTAATCTATTTCTAACTTTATATATAAGATCTTAATTACTAGAGAGCTAGTATCTAGTGCACCCTTGCCCTCGCTTAGAGTAGTATTACTAAGACCCCTGCTCCTATTATACCTACTCCTATGCTCCTAGCTACCCCTATGCTCGCTCCTCCTCTAGGTCTTGCTATATCTATTATACCTATTACCCCTCTTGCTATACTTATTGCTCCTAGTGCTATGCTTACTATCTTCTCTCTACCTAAGAGTAGATAGGGGGTCCCCCCTAGCCCTACTATAGCTAGCAGACTCCTTATAGCTACCTTAGCTTAATATTAATAGAGCTAGTTAGATATATTTACTACTACCTCTTATACCTATTAGGGCTAAGCTTTATTCTTAGGTTTAGGGGTTTCTATATATATTTAGGGCTTTAGCTTATAATAATATTCGCTTTTAGGTATTTTTAGACTTACTTTTAGGCTCTTATAAGCTAAATCGGGCTTTCTAGCTATAGGGCTAAATATAGACTTTTCTTAGCTGCTATGCCCCCTTATTTCTAACTATTCCTACTTTATATCTTTTATAATAAGTATATATATATCTACTAGGTTTAGTAGCGCATAGAAGTGCTTAAACTTGCCTCTAGAAAGGTTCTTTATAAGACTATTAGTAGGTATTAAGTCTATAGGTATATAGCCTATATTAAAGCTACCCTTTTAGAACTCCTATTATAACTACGCATTCTAGATATCTATATACTAGAGATATATTATAATATATTCTCTATTATTAACTACGAGTCGGATTATTTATTAATTATTATAGTTAATCTTCTAGGTATCTTTTCCTATATTTAATACTATATCTTAGAAGAGTCTTTTGAGTACTATCGCTTCTTTTATAGTATTCTTAAGGCTTAGAAGCTCTGCTTCTATTATAGATATTATAATAGTATTTTAATATATAGCTTTCTAATATATCATACTTCCGAAGAGGAATATAATATATCTTTAGGCTAATCTCCGCGTTTCTTTATTATCTATAAATAAGGTATTACTTATAATCTAGAGAGCTTATATACCCCCTATATCTCCGAAGCAAAGAGCGAGGAATTATATTATATAGAAGTATTAGATCGTCTAGTTAACTACTACTATATAAGCTAACGAAGGGTTCGTAAGAAACTACGAGAGATATATAGCTATAAAAGCTATATCTAGATATACTATTATTACTAAATAAAGTATAGAACTAACTTTCTCCTAGTACTCTTTTATATATATAGGAGAAGCCTATTCCTTATTTTTCTTAAGTTCCTTAAGGGGTAATAGAATTATAGGATATATTCCTTCTTAAAGATCAAAACGCTTAGTAACCTTCTCGATATATAAGTTATATATTAAATAGACCTTCCGGGCTATATAATCCCTAACTACTCGGATTCTAAGGTAATACTTAATAGCACCTTAATTTTAGAGTTTATATTTAGCTTTTAGCCTATTTATAATCCGTTTCGCTCTAGAGGAGTATTCCTAATAGTATAGAATAAGAATATTATCTATATAGAATAAAACTAGAACCCGATGTTTAGGATCCTAGAAGAGATATACCTCTTCTAGGCTTAGGGCGAGTCCTAGTTTCTTTAGAGTTACTAAGAAATACTTATACTAAAGGAGTAGTATATCTCTAAGGCTATATAAAGCTTTATTAAGTTTAATATACTTTTCTTAATATTTAAAACCCTCTAGGAGTTAATAGTAAATTAGAGGTCTATTTAGATCCCTCTCTACGTTTAGGAAAGCGTTATCTATATTAAATTACTATAATTTAAGGTCGAATTAAGTAGCTAGGGCTATTATAACGCGAAACGTTTTTATAGCGAGAGTTGCTATATATATGTTTTCTAGGCTGCTCTTCTACTAGAGGTCTCCTTATATGCGGATCCTAGCCTTAAAACGCTCTAGATTGCTATTTATATTAACCTTATATATAAATACCTATTTTAGGGGTAGGGGTCTTAATTATATAGCTTATTAGTTAATTTCTCGCTATATTCCTTTTTCTTATAGTTTCTTAATTTTAAGCTTTGCTATCTCTATAAAGCGCTTATATAGATATTTTAGAAGTATTAGAAGTTCTTTCTAGCTTTAGGGAGGCAATTAAAGCTTAGATATATATATATTTCATTCTAAATCCTCGTTATTATGCTCCTATTTCTAACTTCTAATATAACTTTATATATATAAATAAAGCGTTATATACCTAGAAGAACCTTCTTCTACTACTTTCTTTATATTAGGTATAAATATTATAAAGAAGGCCTCCTAGGCGTATTAGTCTTTAATATAAATAACCTTTTCCTAGTATTTAATCTTAGAGAATAGCTATTCTAACTTATATCTCTTATTAGTTATATTAGAATAGGTCCCCGAGATATTATTAAAAAATGAAATAAAGTCTCTAAATCGCTCTAGAGGCTATTAATTATATTAGCTTAAATAGCTTATCTTTTTATAATCCTTCTAATTATAAGCTCTTTTTAGAGCCTCTTCTAAGCCCTTTGCTTTATATACCTAGTTTATAACTCTAGGTATCTTATCTTTTAACTTAGAAGGGTCTTTAGGAGGTATTAATACTTTCTTCTCTTTATCTATATCTAGTATTAGTATTCTAAGTCGAACTTAGGGTTTACTATTTTTACTCCGACTTTTATTAGGAGTAGTATAAGTATTATTATCCCCCTCTAAAACGTCTATAACTTTCTTAGTTTATTTATAAGATTCGTTATAAGATAAGTTCGGTATGTAAGCTTCCCCTCTCTAGCTCCTAATTATAACTTAGGGTCCTAGAGTATATTTAGGGGTAAGAAGACCTCCTAGAGCCTCCTTTTAGATCTCCTTATATATTATAATATCTTATAACTATATAACTAAGGTCTCTTGCTCTTTAAGAGTATCTTCTACTACGTCGTTAGCTTATTCTTATATACCTAGAAGCTTGAGCACTAAATTTGAAAATAACTCGAGCTCTAGTTCCTATTTAACGATATAATATATAATCTTAGCTAGTATTGCTATATATTTATCCTCTTTTGAGTAGAACTTCGACTCGTTAAACCATATATTATATATAATAATCACTCTCTTGAGCGCAGGTACCTAGATCTTATATAAGTTATATATATTATTAATATACCTAACTAGGTATCTAATATATCCCTGCGGATATACCTTATAATGCGTTCTTCCTTATCCTTTTTCTCGTTCCTTTTTGAGCGGGTATACACGATAGCTATATATATATATCTATCCCTAGTATAGCTAAAGGTCTCTCCTAATCATAGATATATAGGAAGGGGCCTATTAATAGAAGTATTAAGTATATTATTCTTCTTCGACTTGATTTAGTAACTTCTAATTAGTCTTTTACTATAAGGATTAGTTAAAAAGATAAATCCCTATGAGAATTAACTCTAGCTATATTTCTAGGGGAAGATTAGCTCCTTCTTATATGTTAATACCTCTTAGAATTGCCTCCTGACTAGTACGCTCTAAACTACCTACTAGCTCCTTCGTATCTACTAGGGGTATCTCGAGTATAATTCTATTATTCTTTACCTAGCGTTAATAGTATATATTGCTATTAATAGCGATTATAGCTATCTTATTATCCTAGCGGATAATATAAATCGCTAATCTATATTGCCTTCTAACTTAGCGTTTAAAATAGAAAAGTATTATAAAGACTTCCTTAAGTAAATATTATATTAGGGGGAAACCCTATAGCTTGCCCGAGTATTCGTTCTTAATAATTAGGATATAGAGGGCTCCTGAGATTGCTTTAAAAAGGTAATAGAAAATATCCTAGAAGATATAATAATATAGATATATTGCTTTATTTTCTAACTTTGAGCGCGAGATAACCTTCTTTATATAAGGTCTAGTATATATTTCATATTATATCCCCGTTAAGCTATATATCTTTACCCCCTAAACGTTCTTAACTATATATTCGAGAGCCTCAGGGCCTGAGTGCTTAGAACGAAGATGCTATAAGTATGCGTTATCTGATCGATCTTTATAATAGTTATATATATATTATCTATAAAGGGCTTTTACTAGCTAGGTTATAGCAACGACGTATATAAAACTTACTAATATACTTTTAAGAGGGTATAAAGAAAGAGGGTTATATTTAAGGAAGACTAAATCGTGCTTTCGGATTAGTATAGCAATAACTATGCTTCGAGCAAGGTTTCCTATATATAAAGTATAGTTAAGTCTGCAAAACTAGATCTTCTGCGCGTTAAGGCGACTTTTAGATATAATATTAATATAAAAACCTTTAATATAAGTAACGTTCTTAGGTATAAGATTGCCTAACCCCTATCTATATTAACCCTTAAAGATCCCTTTGAGAACGCAGGTTCCCTAGCCTATAACTAGGATCCGGGTTATACCTGCTTCTATAATATCTTCTAGGCTAGACTCTATATAGGAGTTATCTAGTAATAGCAATTTATTATTAACTAAGTATATAATACTATAAATATTATAGACTATACTACGCGAGAAGATATATAGCGGGGCAGAGGCATTAAGTAAGTATATCCCTAGTATAATCGCTTTAGGAAGGCTTTATAGATCGATTAATATAGCTATAACGTTAGATAGGACTCTAGTATTTAACCCCTAGCTACATCTACTATTCTAACTACTTCTTCTACTACTATTTCTATACTATTAGCCTCTTCTACTATATAATCCGCCTCTTTTATAATTAGTATTGCTTATCTAGTTCGAGATCTATCCTTTATGCGTAATAATAGCCCTTATATTTAACTATTTACCTCGGTTTAGCTTAAAAAGGATTTCCTAAGCTTCTTCGTTATCTATAGAGATCTAGCAGAACCTATAGGATCCCTTATAAGTATACTCTAAGCGCCTATATATCTTAGGGGTCTAAGAATACTCTTCTCTATATAAGTAGCTATTAAGATGCGTATTAGAGGGGTTATTAGACCTTCTACTTAATGTAGTAAATAGAGTGTTTAATCTATAAGAGCCCTTAGCAAGCGAGTATTCATAGGCTAGGGCTAAGAAGATAATCCTATACTATTCTAATATATATATTAGAAACCCTAAACTAGTATTTATAATAAGCTGCATAAGCTCGGTGCGAGCCTAATCCAGAGCGAGTTAATATCTAACCGCTTCGAGGAAGGTTTATAATATAAGTTCTCCCTAGACCTCTAGGATATTAAGTCTTTTTGCTTTTATATAGTAATAGTACTACTCTATATATTAAGTAGAGGGGTTAATATTTCAATTAGCTTTATTAAGTAATTAAAGATAGTTCTTACGAGCTATATTAATAACTATAAGCGCTATAAGTGCGAGCTACCTCTTAATCTTATATATAAGGGCTTATAGAGTTACCCTTAGCTAGGTCTTATTATTTAGGATAGCTAATTTAGTATTAGTTAGAATAGGGTTTAAGACTATCTTATTAACCTATATCTAGAGGTTAAAGTAATATATTAAGAGGGTCTACTAATCCGAGGAAGTTACTATATAATCCTTAATTACTATATTATAATCCGTTTTTATATCCTTATAAATAGTAATCTAAGGTATTTATAGAGATTCTAAGAGGGAGGATAATCCCCCTATTCTATTAGAAATAATATTCACTTCTTCCTCGCTTCTCTAGGTCTCTATAATTAGATAGATATTCTCTAGAGCGCTCTTAGGATCCTCTACTAGATATTTAGCCTGCTCTAGATGCTATTTTACTTACTTAGTATACTCTTCCTAGTATTTTATATTTAGGAGAGCTTAGCGCTTAGTAATAAACTTAGAGATCTTTAGGGCTATAGTTACTTATAAAGGGTTAGTATAATTATTTATATCTAAGTTAATATAGTCCTAGAGGCCTCTTAGGTATATATAGAACTTAAAATAGGTATACTATATAGGCTAGTTACTTCTAGATATAAGAATATCTCCTGCAAGGGGAATTTTATTATTAGTAGAGGATATAATAGATAAGGATAGTAAAGGAATTAATAAAAGGGTAGAAATAGGTTTCCTATATAACTCGTAGTAGAGGGGTTTTTTAAGCTATTATTAGAGCTAGGCTTATAACTCTTATGAGTTACGAGCGCGCAGGTTATTAGGAATAAAGGTATATTATAGAAGTAACTATTTGGAAGGGTTACCCGCATCGTAGGTTAATATCTATACGTGCAGCTTATGTAATACTATACGTCACGTGGTAGGCCGTGAGGCTGCAGCTTAAAGTGAGGATATCGCAACAAGTAGTTAATCAAAGGCTTAAGAAGCTAATAGAGGTTTACTAAAGAATAGCTAGGAATTAGTAATATATAATAGAGGTATAACCTAAGAATATAAGTACTAGAAGAAAAGCGTAATTATTTAATATTAGAGATATTATAGGATTCTTAATAAAGAACTTCTATTTCACAAAGTATTAGTAAAAGCTCGCCCTAAGATTTATTCTTATACTAGTTATAGAAGTTATAAGCTCTAATACCTATAGAGTATAACTTCTAGAGAAGTATAGCAAAGCGTATAATATCTTCTCTATTACTCTACTTAAGCTATAGTATAGCTAAAAGCTTGCTAAGGGGTAGCTCCTAGATCTTAAAGAAGACCCTAAAGAATAGGAAGTTAAGGATATTATATTATAGAGGGAAGTACTAATAAGCCCCTTATCTTTAGTTAAGTAGAAAGGCTAGCTAGTAGAGTATAATACCTAGGAGGCTAAAGAATACTCAGCAAATACTTTATAAATCCTTACTAGATTTAAGAAATAGTAGCATAAGTTATATTATAAATAGGATAATAATATAAAGGTATCGAGGGGCTAAGAGCCACGGTTAGGTCAAACTAATAGCAGAAGCACCCAAAAGATAGGGTCCGTATTATTATACTACTTTTGCTTGCTTCTTCTAAGATCCCTTATTTCTAGCCTTTAGCGAGTATTTGCTAAGTCTTCGCTATAAGGGTTCTATGCCCTAGACCTATAGGCTTCTCTATCCCCTCGGCCTATAGTAGCTAAAGCGTCTCCAGCTTCTCCGGTCTAGGTATCTAGTCCTTTATAATTATCCCCCTTCTAATTATAGTAATTCCTACTATAAGATCGGGTATTGCAGGTCGGCCCTCTATTATTATCCCTCTTAGCTATCCGGGGTGGGCCCCGGTCCTTTACTTATCGCTATTATTATCTAGCGCGGTATCTATTTAGCGAATATCTACTAAAAGATAGTAGAGCCCTTAGAGTTATAGATATAATAGCTAGGCCTATAGTCCTATTCCTTATAGTTCCTCTCCTTTTGGGCCCTTTTATGCTCTCTATCCGGGCTATTCTAAAGGGATCTTATTATTTTCTTTTAAATAAGGGTAGTTATCCTTATAGCCTCGTTTTTATTTTCCTATTATCTTCGCCCTTTATTTAGTAAGTACTTTCTTATGCTATACCCTTATAAAGACTTCGTTTTTTTATCCTATTATTTCCTTTTAAAAGAGGGTAGTTATCTTAATAGTAGCTTCGTTTTAGTTCTCCCGTTATTCGCTCTTTATCTAGCGAGCACCTTCTTATACTATGCCCTTATAATAACTTCGTTTTTTATTCTATTGTTTCCTTTTGAAAGAGGGTAGTTATTCTAATAATAGCTTCGTTTTAGTTCTCCTATTATTCGCTCTTTATCTAGCGAGCACCTTCTTATATTATACCCTTATAATAACTTCGTTTTTTATCCTATTATCCCCCTTCTAATCGGGCGCGTTATAAGGCTATTAAGTAGGTCGGATAGCAACTATTATTACTAATTTACTATATCTATCTCCCGGTAGGTAGTACTTATTATAGTGAGTAACTGCTATTCTTTGCTATCCAAAGTTATATCTACTTTTGCAATAGTTTAGCGAGGTCTCTTTAGTTATTTATAAAATAACGGCTTTTTCCCGCTCTAGGGTTAGTTCTTTTCCCTCCTTATTATACTATATTATTTAATAACTACTTTTATATTATCTAAGCTCTTTATTAAGACTTTATAGAACCTCCCTATCTTTTAATACTTCCTTAAATATTATAAGTACTAAGAGCTTTATTAGCTAACTCCTCGCTAAGTATAGCCCTACTAAGGCCGAACTTAGTAGTAGTAACTATTAGCATAATTAAGCGGGTAGTAGCAAACCTTACGTTAGTTACACCCTATAGCTCCCTAAGAATACCTAGGTCGTCTGCGCTTATTACTATAATAGTGATTATATATGCGAGTTATACCGGGTTCGCAGTATTAAGTGCTATAGGGTGAGTTTAGTAACCGTTCGGTAGAAGTATAGGCTAACTTTTCCTATTTCTAGATTCCTACTTATCTCGTTAGTACTACTCATTTCTATTAGAACTAGGTTAAGCGTCGTATCTATACTATCGCTACTAGCTAGTATTGCTAGTATGAGATCTTCTATATCTTTGCAGCTATAGAGCAGGGGCAGGAGCTCCTCTAATACCTCTATAACTAGTTAGTAAACCCCGCTAGTCTTAAGCCTAGTTCTAAGAACTATAAGAACTAGCTCCTCGCTATAGGTATCGAGGAGAGTATAGCTTTGTATACCTAGGCGTATCTATAGGTTTCGCTCGAGGTAGGTTTCACCTTATAGTTAGTCTCGCCCTTTTATTAATCTAATATATATTTATAGGCGGCTCGCTAGGCTAAGGATAAGGTTCTAGTTAAGGAGATTATAGTATAGCTTAACGATGCTCTCCCTACTTACTTATATAATAAGACCTATATCTTTAAATAGGCTACCTTTTTTAATAAGCTCGCTAATATCCTAATAACGCAGCTTTTAAAGAGCGATATCTATATATCTACGCTTCCTTTATAGGAGCCTTTAAAGGTCTAAGGTTTCTATATGCTTTATAATACTTACTACTAAGCTCTTATTACTATTTTTAAAGTTATTAGTAGTAGTCCTACGCCTCGACTAAATTCTCAGAAGAAGGTTAATAACGCCTCAGTAGTAGCTTAGTAATACTAGGTTTATAATAGCGAGGAGGATAAGTCCTCTACTACGGAGGATAGCAACTCTAATAAAGCTATAGAGAGTAATAGTTAGGGTAGTAATAGTAATACTACTAGCAAGAGCTCTAAGGAGGAGAGCGATAATAATAATAATAATAACGAGGGTAATAATAACGATAAGGAGTAGTAGTGCTAGTGGAACTTCGGCGAGGGTGCAGTGGACTTCTATAGTAATATCAGGTTAGATACCTATAGGGTTATATTATTCTTTATAGGGGGGGTCTTCTCTTTAGCATTTTAGCTATCTTATAGTTAATTAACTTTTCTTATTAATCTATACTACTTATTATCCTACTTATAATACAACTTGCGCTACTATTTCTTAAATCTAGCTAGGATTTATAAAGCATTTGCTAAGTATTCTTTAGGCTCCTAGGTATTATACTCTACTAGCTAGCCTTTCTATTTAACTAAATATAGGGGGCTTATTAGCGCTTCCCTCTATAATATAATATCCTTAACTTCCTATTCCTTAGGGTCTTTTTTAAGGTCCGGGAGCTACCCCTCAGCAAGCTTTTAGCTATGCTACGGCTTAAGCAGAGCAATAGAGAAGATATTATATGCTCTACTATATTTCTCTAGGAGTTATACTCTATAGGTATTAGAGCTTATAACTTCTATAACTAATATAGGAATAAATCTTAGGGCGAGCTTTCGCTAACCCTTTGCGAAACGGAAGTTCTTTATTAAGAGTTTTATAACGTCTCTAATATAATATAATTACGCTTTTCTTCTAGTATTCGCATTCTTAGCTTATACCTTAGTTATATATCGCTAGGTCTTAGCTATTCTTTAGCGAACTTCTATCAGCTTCTTAAGCCTTTTATTAACCCCTTAAGTCCTAATCTCTATATTTAGTAAGTAGTAGTTAACTATTCGAGGGTAGTATCCTATAAGGGCCTTAAATAGGGATATACTAATAGTAGCATATTTGCTATTATTATATAAAAATTCGGCCTTAACTAGTTATATTACCTATTAGTTACATAACCCTTTACTAAACTTTATAAGATATATAATTAGGGTCTAGTACGTTCTTTCGGTCTAGCTATCTATCTATAGATACTATGCAGTAGAGATGCGCCCTTCTATATCTCAGGCCTTAGTCTAGTCTCGCTAGAACTAGCTAGTAATTAGTTTATCTCAGTTACTAATAATAACCTCTAGCGTGCTATATTAGTACTCGATCTCTTAGTATAAGATCCTCGCTAAACCCGCGGCGTCTAGTCGCTTAGTTATTACTAAGAACTATACTACTTTAGTTATCTAATATACAATTACTAGGATTATATTATAAGTAACTCCATTATCTTAGCAACTTTCTAGCAAGCTAGTTAAGAAGTCTAAGGAAATCTATTAGAATAGGTATACTAGTAGTTCTAGTATTTGCAATAGCCCGTATAGCTTATGCTATAATATGCGCACCTCTTAGTAGCATAAGCACTTAGCGATATATCGCTATATATCCTCTATTAAATGCAGCTAATAAAACTTTCATAGGATAAGCTTAGCTATCTTATTTGCTCCTATATACCCTAATCTAGGCGTATTATAATAGTTTTTCAGGATTTTATAATAGAGGGATCCCTCTTCTAGGATAATAAGTCTTCTTCTAAACTAAAGGATATTATTCTTATTAACTTAGTATCCTTAGTATTCCCTAGCATCCTAGCGAACCTTAGCTACGATATCTCTATAGAAGGGGTCTTTAGCCTATAGTCTTCTAACTATCTATTCGAGATCTACGCCTAGTTATAGTATATAAGCTATTTTATCTTAAATAAGCTCCCTTATTATAGTATATAGGATATACTATTCTGGTATAATAACCCCAGCTCCTCCTAAGTCCTCTAGCCTATCGCTATTCTCTCGTGGAGTAGTTAGCGTAGTACCTACATATGCTTTCGTGCAGGTAATAGCGCTAATATATATACTTATATATAGTAGCTTATTAGTACCTATCGTGGGGTAGTGCTAACTTAAGGGTGAGGATCCCTTAACCTTAGAGCTAGCCCTCTAGTAAGGTTCTTATATACTTCGCTAGACAGCTCGGGTATAAGTTCTCGCAACTACTATAGTTCCTTTAAGCTTAGCAATATGCTAGTGAATATTTGCTGAAAGCTAGCTAATAAGCCTAAGTTTCTTTCTAAGGATAGGAAGTATATTATCTACCTTAGCATCTTCTACTATATAGTTAGGGTATTGCAATAGTCTATCTATTAGGTTAGTAACCCCTAACCTATACTAGATTTCAAAGTCGAATGCTAATAGGTAGTAGACCTATTGCGCGAGTCTTCTATAAATATCCTGCGTAGGTATAGCGAGCACTCCTTTTAGCGCTATATAGTCTATAAGTATTACGAATTTCTCGGGGAGTCCTTATAGGTATTACACCTAGTAATCTAAACTTTTTATAATAACAAGGAGTTCCTATTGCCCCGTAGCCTAGCGCCTCTTAATATCTAAGAGCTTCCTCAACTAGAAGGCTACTAGGTGCTAAACCGTGCTATGCTTCTATAAAAGTATACTAGATACTACCTAAGTAGATATATTAGTCTCGACCCTAGTTTCTAATATTAGGTTATAATATCTTAGTATTAGGGCTTTAGTAAATACTCTCTAAAGTATCTCGAATGCAGTCTATATCTCCCCTATCTAGGCGAAGGCTCCTGACTTTATGCTATTCTAGCTTCCCTTGAGCGCGCTAGTTATAGGGGCTATAATATAAGAATATCTTATAATAAACTTATAGTAAAAGTTATAGAAACTAAGGAATACTTAGATATCTCTAAAAGACTTAGGTACTAGCTATTTAGCAATTGCTCGGACTCTATCTAGGTCTATTCTAATGCTATCTTAGGTAATATAGAACCCTAGGAAATCTACTTTTATTTAATAGAAGTCGCACTTCTTTAGTTTTATAAATAGTTCGGCAGCCCTTAGGTAGCATAGGATAGTATAGAGGTCCTTAGTATACTATTCCCTTATATCTAAGTAGATTAGAATATTATCTAGGTATATAATATAGTAGGTATCTAGAAGGTTAGCAAGTATTTAGTGAATATACGCCTAAAAAGTTGCTAGGGTATTCATAAGCCTAAATAGTATTATAGTATACTTAAAGTAACTATATTGCATTCTAAATGCTATTTTCTACCTATCTGCCTTATTAATTGCAATTTAGTAGTATATCTCGCTTAAGTTGATCTTTGAAATAAACTTCGCTCTAGCGAGCTTATCTAGAAGCTTGCTAATTAGTAGTAGAGGATAATAGTTCTTTATTATGATTTCGTTTAATCCCCTATAGTCTATATATAGTTATAGGCTTCCGTTCTTCTTAGGCATGAATAATACTAGTGCTCCTATAGAGCTAGTTAAGTAGCATATATAGCCTACTACCTCTATATCCCAGATATACTTAGCGAGCATTTATAACTGCTCTACTAATATAGGGTATATCGGTCTATATAGGGGTTCCTTGCTAGGTTTTAGTTTAATATAGTATACTACTCCCTTTAGCTTTAGAACTTTCTTTGCATTCTCTTTATTAAAAATATTAGTAAAGTCTTTAAGTTCCCTAGGAATCTTCTTCTCCTGCTTATTATCTAGCGAGTATTTGCCTAAGGACTCTATATCCGTTTTATTAGGGCTTATAGCGCCTATTAGATATATAATATAGGCCTATTAGCTATTCTCTATAATCTCTTAGACGATTACCTCTAGCTTAGCGAGCAAGAGGGGTTTATATAACTAGGTATATATACAGGTATTTATATAGATACCTTCCCGTCCTATTAAGTTATTAGATAGAAGGATATCTCCCGCTCCTTCGGGGCGAGGGCTTATAATAAAAGCCTAGCAAATCTTCTATAAGTAACCCCGACTATTTATAAGGAAGAATATAAGCTAGTAGACCTTGCCTATAGGCGTAGGCCTTCCCTAGAAATCTACTAATTTAGGGGTTATAATACTAGTAGCCTCCTTTAGTTAGAGCCTCTCGATAAGGTCTTCTTATATAACATCTACTACTACGCAGGTATTTATATTAACCTCTAGTTTGACTTCGCTAGATACTCGGAGTGCTAATGCCTATCCCTTAACGGTTTATCCTATTAGAACCGAGGTAATTTCTAGCGTAGTGCCCCTTGGGGTTATATCTATGCTTACTCGTTTCCTAAGTCTTTAGTATTAGTTATACTAGGTATTATAATTATGCTTATCCCGCCCCGCCTTAGGTTTAGGTTCTAATTACTACCTATTAGCTATATATAGGGCTCGGTATAGTTAGGGGAGATATAGCTATACTTCTTATAGTTATAATATTAGGGTCCCCGGGAGTTAGTAGATATACTACTAGCACTAAGCGTTATACGAGTATCTGCTAAGCGGTTATTCCGGGATGGGGTCTCTAGGTAGCAATCCCTTGAGTTTATTAACCTAGGGGGTTATAAGCTGCTCTTATAAGGGCGGTCTAGAGAGCCTGAGTATAGCTGCTTATATAACTCGGAATAGCTAGCGGACGTTCCCCTATATCTCCTTTCTATAATCTCTTATAATCTCTATATATATAGGGCGATAGTATATATATTAGTATAGTTAATATCCTACTTAAAGAATTCATCCTTTAGGGTTCTAATAAGGCCCTAAAAGAAGGCATACGCCTTTATATTACTAGTGCTCAGCTTGCTAAGTACTTAGTTAATAGACTCCTATCGAGCCTAGTATATAATTAGTTTCTTATTATCTTTCTAGTAGCACTATCTTAGAATATTATAGTAGTTCTATTCTTAGAGCTCGGGTGCGATATACTACCTTCTTATAAAGATTCTAAAGTCTTCCTATTTAGGGTCTATCTAGTTCCCTAACTTATCTATAAGCATTTGCTAATAATTCCGCTATTCTATTTATAGGATATGCTCTATTATACTCAAAGCCTACTAGATATACTAGCTATTAGAGTAGCTAGGGCGGTACTTATAAGCCTCTTTAACTATAACGAGCTAATCTTCCCTTATCACGCTAGTAGATTTACTAGTAAGGCGCGCTATATTATAATTCAGGGGTTTTTTATAAACCTTAAGTAATCGCTCAGCGGGAGCTCGGTTACTTAATATAGTAGTAATTAGCTCCTATTAGTTAGCTATTATAGTTATAATCTATTATATTAGTACTTAGCTAGTTGCTTTATCTAGCCCTCTAGCTTAGGCTAGCCTATTAGCTATAGCTATAGATATCTAGCTCGTTAGCCCGTCCGGTTTATAAGAAGGGGTCTTATATACCCTATTCTCCTATATATACTCGGTATCTATATAGCGAGTATTTAGCATAGGTAGCCCGTTCTCTTCGGGGCCCCTAGCCTTACTTAAAGCATAGCTTCTTACCTCCCCTTATTAGCTTATATTATCCTCTAATCGCTCGCTAGGGTTAGCTTCCTTATAAGGGTTTGCACAGGCTATTTCGCTCTACTCTTAGCGAACGTTAGGCATAGGTTCTTTAGCCTAATTAGTAGGCGTCGCTCGGGTATATAGTACTATTATTATTACTAACCTTCCTAAAGCAGGGTAGAAGCAAAAGAATTATAAAGGTATCGAGGAGCTAAGAGCTATAGTTAGATTAAACTAATAGCAGAAGTACCTAAAAGATAGGGTTTATATTATTATACTACTTTTACTTACTTCTTCTAAGATCCCTTATTTCTAGCCTTTAGTAAGTATTTGCTAAGTCTTCGCTATAAGGGTTCTATGCCCTAGACCTATAGGCCTCTCCATCCCCTCGGCCTGTAGTAGCTAAAGCGTCTCCGGCTTCTCCGGTCTGGGTATCCAGTCCCTTATAAATAAGTAGTATAGAATAATAAGAAAAGTTAATTAACTATGAGATATCTAAAACGCTAAGAGAAGATCCCCCCCTATAAAAGCAATATAAACCCTATATATATCTAACCTTATACTACTATAGAATTCCACTATATATTCGCTAAAGTTCTACTAGCACTACTACTTATTATTATTACTATTACCCTCTTTATTATTATTATCCTCGTTGCTATTATTTTTATCCTTGCTCTCCTCCTCTGAGCTATTACTAATAGTATTACTATTACTACCCTAACTATTGCTCTCTATAGCATTATTAGAGTTACTATCCTCTGCACCTAAGGACTTATCCTCCTCGCTACTATAAACCTAGTACTACTAAGCTATTACTAAGTTATTACTAATCTTCTTATAATAATTAGGTTAAGGCGCGGGGCTACTACTAATAACCTTTAAGATAGTAATAAGAGCTTAGTAATAAGTATTATAACGCATATAGGAACCTTAAACCTTTGAGGGCTCTTATAAAGGAAGCGTGGATATATAGGTATTACTCTTTAAAAGCTATATTATTAGGATATTAATAAGCTTATTAAGAAAAGTAGCCTACTTAAAGAAATAAGTCTTATTATATAAGTAAGTAAGGAGAGTATTATTAAGCTATATTATAATCTCCTTAATTAAAAGCTTATCCTTAGCCTAGCAAGCTGCTTATAAATATATATTAGATTAATAAAAGGGTAAGACTAACTATAAGGTGAAACCTACCTTAAGCAAAACCTATAGATATACCTAGGTATATGAAGCTATACTCTCCTCTATACCTTTAGCAAGGAGTCAGTTCTTATAGTTCTTAGTACTAGGCTTAAGACTAGCAGGGTTTACTAACTAATTATAGAGGTATTAGAGAAGCTCTTACCCCTGCTCTATAGCTATAAAGATATAAAAGATCTCACGCTATTAATACTAGCTAGTAGTAATTATATAGATATAACGCTTAAACTAGTTCTAATAGAAATAAGTAGTATTAATAAGATAAGTAGGAATCTAGAGATAAGAAAAGTTAGCCTATACCTTCCCTAAATAATTACTAAACTTACCCTATAGTATTTAATACTATAAACCTAGTATAACTTATATATATAATTACTATTATATTAATAAGCATAAATAACCTAGGCATTCTTAGAGAGCTATAGCGCGCAGCTAATACAAGGTTTACTACTACCCGCCTAGTTATGCTAATAGTTGCTGTTACTAAGCTTAGCCTTAGTAGGGCTATAGTTAGCAAGGAGTTAGCTAATAAGACTCTTAGCGCTTATAATAGTTAAGGAAGTATTAAAAGATAGGAAGGATCCTGCGAAGGGTCTATAAAGGCTTAATAAAGGGCTTAGATAATATAAAAGTAGTTATTAAATAATATAGTATAATAAGGAGGGAAAAGAACTAACCCTAGGGTAGGAAAAAGCTATTATTTTATAAATAGCTAAAGAGACCTCGCTAAACTATTGCAAAAGTAGATATAACTTGAGATAGCAAATAATAGTAATTATTTACTATAGCAAGTACTACCTACTAGGAAGTAGATATAGTAAATTAGTAATAATAGTTGCTATTTAACCTATCTAATAGCCTCGTGACGCGCCTATTCAGAAGGGGGATAATAGGATAAAAAACGAAATTATTATAAGGGCATAGTATAAGAAAGTACTCGCTAAATAAAGGGTGAATAGTAGGAGAATAAAACCAAAGTTATTATATAGATAACTATTCTCTTTTAAAAGAATATAATAAGATCCCTTTAGAATAGCTTAGATAGAGGATATAAAAAGGGGCCTAAAAGGAGAGGAACTATAAGGAATAGGATCATAAGCTTAGCTACTATATTTATACCTCTAAGGGCTCTACTATCTTTTAGTAAATATATAGTAAATAGTTACTACGCTAGATAATAGTAGTAATAAGTAAAGGACTAGGATCTACCCCGGATAGCTAAGAAGGATAATAATAGAGGGCCGACCTATAATACTTAATCTTATAATAGGGACTACTATAATTAGAAGGGGGATAATTATAAGGGATTAGATACTTAGATAGAAGAAGCTGGAGATACCTCAGCTATTATAGGCTAAAAGGATAGAGAGGCCTATAGGTCTAGGGTATAGAACCCTTATAATAAAGACTTAGTAAATACTTGCTAAAGGCTAGAAAAGAAGGATCTTAGAGGAAGCAAGCAAAAGTAGCGTAATAATACTAGTCCTACCTTTTGGGTGCTTCTACTATTAGTTTGACCTGACCGTGCCTCTTAGCCCCTCGATACCTTTATATACTAAAAGAGATAAGTACTATAGAGGTAGAAGCTTATACTTACTAGTTCCTGATTTATTATTTCTAGTTCTATAGGTTCCTATATAGTATTATTAGTAATTATAAATCTAACTACGTAAGCTATTTCTAAGCTAAATTCTATTACTTTACTAATATAAAGAGATTATTAAGTATTATATATTACTCATAGACTAATCATAATATTAAGAGGTAAAACTAAGAGATATAGGCTATTTCATAGGTATTTATAACATAGGTATAGGATAACTAGGGATAGCTCTTACTTATTACTTAGCTAGCGCTCTATAATAGGGTTAGTAATATAACTAGGCTCTTACTATTCTTCTTAAAATATAGATACTATACTAACCCTATATTAGTTATAAATAATATACTATAAGAGACCCCCTCTAGGGATATAGTAGCTATTCTCCTAATAACTAAGCTATAAGAGGTAGTAGACTTTATTTAAAAAGTATTATAATAGCTTAGTAATATAGCAAGGAGAATATAAATTAATATAAAATATATCTAGAGAAGTATTAAGTAAGTAATAAGGCTTAGCTCTTAATAGCTAAGTATATGTGCCCTACGTTTAATAGAAAGCTATTATAATTATATTATAAATATATTATAATATGAGTCCTGAGCGTATATATTATTAAGCTAGATATACCTAGTAATATCTACTTAAGGTTCTATATTAACCTCCTCTAGAAAGTATTAGAAGACCCCCTACTTACTTAAATAAGAATAGATCCCTAGCTATTGCTAATTATAGCTAATAATAGCAAATTTAATTAGTATATAGAGGAGATATATATAGTATAATAGAAGGTAGTTAGGCGAGAGTAGAGGTATAAGAACCTAGTTAAGTAAGAGGGGCATATAGAGCTTACCTGGGAGATTATAGAAGCTATAATAAATACTATCATAATAGATAAGTATAAGGCTCTATATAAATTAGTTATAAATAATAATAATAACCTAGTATATAGCTAGGGGTAGACTAGCTAGGAGGGAGGATAGTATTATAAGCTATACCTGGGTTAAGCCTACCTAGGCTTCTACCTAGGTTTACCGCCTTAAGGGGCTACTTAGGGCTTACCTAGGGCTTACCTAGTAGCTTCTTATAAACTAGTAAAATCTCTACTAGAGGGAAAGACTTTCCCTTTTCATCTTTAGCTTAAATAAATAATACTATAATAACCTCTTATTAAATAAACTTAGGTTAGCTATCTAATAGCTATATTTCAGAATACCTTTCCCCTCACTTACTAAGGGAACGATTTATAACTTAGAAGAAAAATTAACACTTTAACATCGTTTAACATTCATTGCAATACAAATCCGTTAATAAATCCATGCCTCCCTATGCTTAAATTTATTAGCTTTTATTATAATTTAACCTAGCCTATTAATATCTATTATTTAGGCTGCTTTTTAGTTCCCTTTGCTACCTAGATACCTATTCTTATAGTATAGGTATTATCTACATACTCCTAGAGCCCTTGATCCTTATATTCTAGGTAGAGCGTAGTATCATAAAGTATATAGAGGTTATTACTTATAGTAATATACCTAATATATAGGGCTTAGGACTTAATACCCTAAGTAGCTCTCTTTATAAGCTAGTCTTAGATCTAGGTAAAGCTTAAGTTAGGGTTATTCTAGAGTAACTATATCATATTATTAAGGGTAAGAGTAATCTTCTAGCTCTTACTTAGATAATTATGATTAATAAAAAGAAGGTTAGAGAACTTCTATAATTTAATAATAACACTCTAGGCTGAACTATTATATCTATTTATATTAAGGTCTATAAATAAGTCTTTAATAAGCTACTCTTATATAAGCTTATTTAAGTTAAAAACCTTTAGCTCTTTATATAGAGGGGTATTATAATTAGGTAATATAGTATAATAGTATTAAAAAGCCTTAATATAAGGCTCTAAGAGCTTTCTAATATTACGTATAAGTATAGTTATAGCTTTATAACTGTAGCTAGCTAATTAGGTCTTATTTGGTATATTATTATAAGGTAGAGGGGGGGTATTATTTAATTTTAAGTTAGTTAGTTAGTATAAATTAGTTAGCTTAGCGCTTAGTTAGATACTATACTTAAATTAGTTAATTAATAGAGTAGTAATAAGAGTTAATTAAGATATTATACTTTTATAATAGCTAAATATATAATAGTATTACAAATAGCGAACAAGAAAAGGTTAATGTAAAGAGTATGGCTAAAGGCCTAAACCAGGAAAGGCTAGAATGTTGAAACGTAGATATCCGTTATTATATTAGACTATTGCTTAACCTTCTAAGTTTTCCGCTTGCAGAGCTTTCTCCAAGGTATATTTATTCACCTCTAACTTGCTAACGTTTTACTAATAGCATAGCTCTATATCCTATACTTGCTATTATTCCTTATAATTATCCCCCCTTCTAAAGCCTTAGTCCCCAAGGCGTACTAGTAGGGTAATATAGCTCTATATTGCTAACTATAGGGCGATAGTTTAGCGTCTTTATTATATTATTTGCTATTACTCCGTCCTATACTAGATTTAGGCTGCTATAGTAAATAACGTATTTTATTTTCTAGCGCTTTATATATTTTTAGATTTTGAGTATTGCTATTATTTTTTAATTAGTTACTAATAGTTATATAACTGTTTAGTAGTATATAGCTAGTAATTATTTAGCTTTATTACCTAGCGATACTAATTATAAAAGGGCGTCTACTTTTCGAGGTCTCTAACCTAGCTAGATTTTTCCCCCTTTAGTATCTCTTTTTTAACTCGATAGCCTTTATTATTTTTCTCTTCGTTATCTATTCCGCAAGCTTTATTATAATTATTAATTTCCCTATTTCTTCCTCTTCTATTTTATCTCTTTCCCTATTATTTCGCTAATTGTTCTCTGCTATATCTTATATTATATATATAAGCGTAATTCTCACTAATTACCTATACGATCCCGAAATCCTTTCTAGTAACCTTACTAGTAACGCTAATAATAGCTATCCATATCTTAGCTATCTCTATAAAATATATTAAGATATTATTAACCTTCGCTATATATATAGCGAATACATATAGAAGTATATCTATTGCAATTTTAATAAGAAGAAATATACTACTATAAGTCTACTAGTTCGCTACTAGGTCGCTATATACTAACGCCTAATAGGTTCCCCAGGAGCTTTAGGGCGTAGCCTAAATAACTTAGAATATATTCTACTAGATCTAAATTTAGGAATAGGAGAGTATCTTAACCCCTCTTTATTATTATTATATTCTCGCTTCCCTTACTAACTATTTAGTAGCATAGAAACGTATTACTAAGCTTATTCGCAATCCTACTACTAATAGCAATAGCTATAATATAGAGCAACTTCAGCTCCAGGAGCTCGCCTCTATCTATAAGCACTTAGCTCTCAACGTCCTAGTTTATATAGGCTATTATTTACTACTCCCTTGCTAGCTATATCCTACTAATAATTAGTTCTAGGTTCGTACCCTTCGCAATAGCGTTGATATTCTTTAGTATCTAAATGCTACCTAGCTGCTATATATTTATAATAATAGTCCTGCTATATACCTCTATAATAAGATCGATTATTTAGTTAACAACCCTTTGATAAAGGTAATCTCTAAGCGTTCTCGCGAGTATAATATTAACTCTTTTCCCGAATTTAGCTAGTTACTTTAAGACGACCTCCTTAAGTATACCTCTAATAACGTTCCCTCCTATTTTATTACTACTACTAGCGCTCACCCTATCTCGCATGCTTCCTACCTTTATATTCCTACTAAATATAGCTAAGAGGATAGTAATAACTTAGCGAAGAAGGCTAGGAAGGCTAAAAAAGCTAGGGTTACTATTACTATATCTAATAGCAGCTCTAGGTATAAGTTAGGTAGCGAGGTGGGTAGTAGCTCTAGTAGCGAGTCGGGTAGTGACTTTAGTAGTACGTCTAGTAGTAAGTTAGTAGGTAGTCGGTCTATAGATAATAATAATAAGGATGCTAGTAACGCTAGCCTAGTAACTAGTTGCTATAGTGCTGCTCGTGGTTATAGTGGTTAGGGCGCTCGCACCCGTGGTCATAGTTGAAAGTAAATAACTAGTTAGATAGTTAGCCCTCTCCCTTTCTTTATAAGATAATACCCCTCTTTTCGCTATAATATTAGCAATAATTCACTACTTAATATAATTAATATTCTACTTCTTAATTTAGCTTCTATTCTATAGTCTTATAATTTATAATTAGTAACTTATTGCTATAACCTTATAACTAGTTATCCCACTTCTTATAGGACCTCTTATGCTATCTAGCGAACTTACGAACAGCCTCTTACGTATTCACTAAGTTCTCTATAAGCTCCTATATATTATATTGTATAGGCTATCCTACCTACTTAACCAGATACTACGTATTATTACTAATACCTTGCTATATAATAATCTCTTTTACCTCCTATTTCTCTAGCTTATCCTCAAGCTCTAGGTATATAAGCGAACCTTTGCTGCCTACTTAGTAGTTATCCTATAGTTCTAGTAAGGTAATAGAGAATATATTATATATCTATTAGTACTATAGTAGCAGATAGATCCTAAATACTTATATACTAACTAGTTCTATAATAGCTACTTATACAAACCTAGATATTAGTTTCTTATTCTTAAACTAGAAGTTCTTTATTAATAGCCTAACGACCTATCCCTAATAGTAGGTCTAGTCTTTATACCTCGTATTATAATACTTAGCTTATACCTCTATAGCCTTTTGCTACTATTCCTAGGCCCTCTCGCAGAGTCTTAAAATATATTCGATTCGCTCCTTTACGCCCTATACTATAACCCTATTTATAGGAGCTATATATTCTATATAATACGGGTAGTAACTATATAGGGCCTCTATTAGCAAGTAGCCTATAGTACTATAGCGACTATTATTATATGCAAACTCCGCCTCGGGTAGCTAGACTGCCTATTCTTATAGCGAGTTACTAGTATATGCTTATAGGTACTTTTCTGACGTCTAGTGCATCCTTTCTAACTACCTATTAGTCTAGGGATAGTATATAGTAGAGAGGTAGCACTTAATAGCCCTCTCTCTTATAAACTCTTCCCAAAATTAGCTAGTTAGGAGCTTATCTTAGTTACTAATAATACCCTCTAGAGTGCTAAAATAGTATTTAACCTATTCGTAGATCATCCGCTCTAACTTAGCAGCTATTAGCTACTTTATCGTCGGGATAAATATAGCGAACTTAGTTATTTAGTATATAATAATAAGAACTATATTATATTCTCCGCCCGTATGCTAAGTACTCGCTAGCAATCTAGTAATAAAGTCTATGCTTATTTCCTAGAATAGGTATATAGGTAATGGTAGTAGTTATAACTTTCTATAAGGCTTATGCCTCGGAACGTAGTTCCCTTAGTATATATAGCACCCTATAATATAATTATATATATCTATAGCTAAGTTTAGCTACTAGAAGTTCCTTGAGATTAACTTAGTAGTCTTATTTACCCCTATGTAACCTGCCCTGTAGTTATTATAGTATTAGCAAAGGATCTCTAGCCTTAGAGACCCTTCTTATAATATCTCTAGCTATCACTTATAGAATAAGGTTCCCTAGCTATTAATTATATAGCCCTTATAATTACTAGCCGGTCTGCGCGCCCTCTCTAATTATATCTAGTAATATAGGTCGTTAGCCTATAGTCTGCAGATAAGATTCTCTATTACTTTAGAGGGTTGCTAACTATCTGCCGTTTCGCTCGTTATAAGCTTCCTTATAACCTAGCATAGGATATACTACTATGCTATAGTAACCCTAGCTCTAAGCAAGTCCTCTTAGTTAGTATTCTCTATATTACCCCTTGCTCTTTAGTATTAGGTTATTATAGCTACTATAATTATAGTAATATTAGTGCGCTATAGAGCGTAATACTAACTAGAGACCGAGGCGTCTCCGCCCCTAGAGCTATCTATCTAGAAGGGGCACTTTATACTAGCCCTTATAGTATTAATAAATACTTTTGAGGTCTCTATACTGCTTTATAGTATAGTAATACTTATCCGAAGGTCCGCTAGTAATTTACTAATAAGCCTTAGCTTCCTTGCTAGGGCTAGGAGTATATTATTATACTTCACCTCCCCCTCTATATAGTCTAGCCTTCTAGATAGACTATCTGCTAGGTTTATAACCCTCGACCTATGCTCTAGGTTAAAATTAAATGCTAAGAGTTTATATACCTACTTAGCGAGCCTTCCCTAAAGGTCCTATATAGGCGCGCTAAGAACTCCCTTTAGTACTTAGTAATCTATTAGGATTATAAACTTCTTTAATATACCCTAAAGGTAGTAAGCCTAATAGTCTAAACTCTTGACTATAGCAAGAAGTTCCTATTAGCCTGCTCCCTAATATTACTCTATATCGCTATGCTTCTATAAATAGTAAGTAACTAGTTACTACTAATTATTAATATGCTATAATAAGATACTAGATATAGCCTTTATAGAAGCATCTATCTCAACCCTTATCTCGCGGGTTAGGTCCTAGTATTAGAGAATACTTGCTAAGCAATAGGCAGCTTAAAGCTGCTTAAAAGCTTATTAAGCCTCTTCTAGCTAGTAGAACTCGCCTCCTTTCTTACTATTTTCACTACCCTTTAATAAGGATATTATTAGGGCTATAATACCTAAATATCCCGTGATAAACTTATAATAGAAGTTATAGAATCTAAGGAAGACCTAGATATCTTAGTATATTTTTAGCAGCTTCTATTTAGCAATAGCTTAGATGCGAGTTTAGTTTATTAATATACCTTTAGGCGGAATAATATACCCTAGGAACTCTACCTACTATTAGTAAAACCTCAACTTACTAAGCTTAATATAGAGCTCCTACTAGCAAAGCCTATATAGCACTTAGAGAAGGTTTTTTATATATTGCTCTCTTATCTTAGAGAAGATTATAATATTATCTATATAAGTAATATAATAAGTATCTAGTAGCTTAGCAAGCGCTTAGTAAATATACGCCTAGAATATAACTAGGGCGTTTATAAGTCTAAATAGCATATTAATATATTTAAAGTGCCTATAACGCATCTTAAAAGCTATTTTCTAGCAATCCTCTAGCTTAATATAAATATAATAGTATATATCTCGAATATTAATTTTCGAGATCTATTTCGCTCCCTAAAGCCTATCTAATAGTTTACTAATAAGAGGGAGTAGATATTAGTTCTTTATTATTACCTTATTAAAGCCTTAATAATCTATATAAAGGTATAGGGACCTATCTTTCTTAGGTATAAAAAGGATAGGGGCGCCTGCCTCGCTAGTTAAAGGTTAGATCTACCCTATCGCCTAGTTATTAGCGATATATTAGCAAAGTTCTTCTAACTAGTGCTCGTTTAATAGGTAGATAGGCTTATATAGAGGTTTCTTCCTTTTAATTAAGTTAATAGTATATTCCGCACCCTCTAGGACTAGGTACTACTTCGCTAACTATTCATTAAATATTACTTATTTACTAAATAGCTCTAGTAGTAACTCTATATCGCCCCCTAGGGTATCTTCTTCTTCTAGAGCCCTTATTAGTAGCTTATAGGGGGTGATATTCCCTAATATTTATATAATATAAGCCTTCTAGCTATTCTTAACAATCTCTTATATAAATACTAATAGCTTAGTAATATTAAAGCGTTTATATATCTAGGTATTTATCCGGGTATTAATTATAATACCCTCTCTTTTTATAGAGTATTATAATAGGAGAAGGTCTCCTGCTCCTTCAGGTCGGGGGGCTTTAGTAAAGAGTTGCTATATCTTCCTCGCTTCTCCTCCTAAGTTAATAAGGAAAAATATTAACTAGTATATATTCTAGCCCGTTATAGATAACCTATTAAACCCTTCTAATATAAGGGTAATAGCTACTATAGGTCGTAGTTATAGGGACTTAGGTAGTTAACTACTAATAATATTAACCTAGGAATAGGAATCTATATTTACTACTACTTCTTATTTAGCGATATTCTAGAGAAAGATTGCCTATCCCTTTATAATAGCTCCCTTAGGGAGAATATCTAGTTCTAATTTTGGCGTAGGGGTTACTAGTATAATCCCCTAGCTTACTCGTTTTCTAATAAGTTAAGTTCCTTAACTCTTAAGAATTAGATTATATTAATCCTCGCCTTCTTAGTAAGTACTTAGTATCCTATTAGTATTTTATTTGCGCTTTATCTTACGTATTTATCCGGGTAGTCTACTCTCTTATACCCCTTTTGCTTATAGCTAAAGCATACTATGTAAGTAGATATTATAAGTTATATACTAGAGCTAGATATAGACCCGTTCTAGTCGGATCCCTATATTATACTACTAACCTATTAATAAGGTATTAGGCTCTATAAACCCCGTATTAATGTAAAGGTATCGAGGGGCTAAGAGCCACGGTCAGGTCAAACTAATAGCAGAAGCACCTAAAAGATAGGATCTATATTATTACGCTACTTTTGCTTGCTTCCTCTAAGATCCTTTATTTCTAGCCTTTAGCGAGTATTCGCTAAGTCTTTGCTATAAGGGTTCTATACCCTAGACCTATAGGCCTCTCTATCCCTTTAGCTTATAGTAGCTAAAGCGTCTCTAGTTTCTCTAGTCTAGGTATCTAATCCCTTATAATTATCCCCCTTCTAATTATAATAATCCTTACTATAAGATCGGGTATTATAGGTCGGCCCTCTATTATTATCTTTCTTAGCTATCCGGGGTAGGCCCCGGTCTTTTACTTATTGCTACTATTAACTAGCGTAGTATCTATTTGCTAAATATTTACTAAAAGATAGTAGAGCCCTTGGAGTTATAGATATAATAGCTAGGCCTATAGTCCCGTTCCTTATAGTTCCTCTCCTTTTAAGCCCTTTTATACTCTCTATCCGGGCTATTCTAAAGGGATCCTATTATTTCCTTTCGAATAAGGGCAGTTATCCTTATAATAACTTCGTTTTTATTCTCCTGCTATTTACCCTTTATTTAGCGAGCACCTTCTTATACTATACCCTTATAATAACTTCGTTTTTTATCCTATTATTTCCTTTTAAAAGAGGGTAGTTATTCTAATAGTAGCTTCGTTTTAGTTCTCCTGCTATTCGCCCTTTATCTAGCGAGCACCTTCTTATACTATACCCTTATAATAACTTCGTTTTTTATTCTATTATTTCCTTTTAAAAGAGGGCGGTTATCCTAATAGTAGCTTCGTTTTTATTCTCCTGCTATTCGCTCTTTATCTAGCGAGCACCTTCTTATACTATACCCTTATAATAACTTCGTTTTTTATCCTATTATCCCCCTTCTAAACAAGCATATTACGAGGCTATTAAATAGGTTAGATAGCGACTATTATTACTAATTCACTATATCTATCTCCTAGTAGGTAGCACCTGCTATAGTAAGTAACTACTATTCTTTGCTATCTAAAGTCGTATCTACTTTTATAATAGTTCGGCGAGGTCTCTTTAGCTATTTATAAAATAATAGCTTTTTCCTACCCTAGGGTTAGTTCTTTTCCCTCCTTATTATACTATATTATTTAATAACTACTTTCATATTATCTAAGCCCTTTATCGAGACTTTATAGACCCTTCCTATCTTTTAATACTTCCTTAAATATTATAAGCGCTAAGAGCCTTATTAGCTGACTCCTCGCTAAGTATAGCCCTACTAAGGCTAAACTTAGCAGTAGTAACTATTAGCGTGATCAAGCGGGTAGTAGCGAACCCTGTATTAGTTATATGCTATAGCTCCCTAAGAATGCCTAGGTTATCTACGCCTATTGCTATAATAGTAATCGTATATACGAGTTATACTAGGTTCGTAGTATTAAGTACTATAGGGTGAGTTTAGTAACTATTTAGTAGAGGTATGGGCTAACTTTTCCTATATCTAGATTCCTACTTATCTTATTAGTACTACTCGTTTCTATTAGAACTAGGTTAAGCGTTATATTTATATAATTACTACTAGCTAGTATTAATAGCATAAGATCTTCTATATCTTTATAGCTATAGAGCAGGGGTAGGAGCTTCTCTAATACTTCTATAACTAGTTAGTAAACCCTGCTAGTCTTAAGCCTAGTTCTAAGAACTATAAAAACTAGCTCCTCGCTATAGGAATCGAGGAGAATATAGCTTTATATACCTAGGTATATCTATATATTTCGCTTAAAGTAGGTTTTACCTTATAGTTAGTCTCACCCTTTTATTAGTCTAATATATATTTATAAGTAGCTTACTAGGCTAAGGATAAGGTTTTAATTAAGGAGATTATAATATAGCTTAATAATACTCTCCCTACTTACTTATATAATAAGACCTATATCTTTAAGTAGGCTACCTTTTTTAATAAGCTTATTAATATCCTAATAATATAGCTTTTAAAGAGCAATACCTATATATCTATACTTCCTTTATAGGAGCCTTCAAAGGTCTAAGGTTCCTATATACTTTATAATACTTATTACTAAGCTCCTATTACTATCTTCGAAGTTATTAGTAGTAATCCCGCGCCTTAACTAAATTCTTAGAAGAAAGTTAATAACGCCTTAGTAATAGCTTAGTAATACTAGGTTTATAATAGCGAGGAGGATGAGTCCTTAGCTATAGAGGATAGCAACTCTAATAAAGCTATAGAGAGCAATAGTTAGGGTAGTAATAATAGTATTACTAGCGAGAGCTCTGAGGAGGAGAGCGAGGATAATAATAATAATAACGAGGGTGATAATAATAATAATAAGTAGTAGTGCTAGCAGAACTTTAGCGAGAGTATAGTAGACTTCTATAGTAATATAAGGTTAGATACCTATAATATTTATATTATTTTTATAGGGGGGGGTCTTCTCTTTAGCGTTTTAGCCGTCTTATAGTTAATTAACTTTTCTTATTAATCTATACTACTCGTTATCCCACTTATAATACGACTTATGCTACTATTTCTTAAATCTAGCGAGGATTCGCAAAGCATTCGCTAAGTATTCTTCAGGCTCCTAGGTATTATACTCTACTAGCTAGCCTTTCTACTTAACTAAATATAGGGGGCTTATTAGCGCTTCCCTCTATAATATAATATCCTTAACTTCCTATTCCT